>JTDE01021382.1:0-22757 GCA_014338405.1 Paragonimus skrjabini miyazakii | reverse complement strand
TCTGACCTGCGAGACAACAGGATATAGGGTTTTCTTGGGGGACCCCACCCGTACCAGAATTTTGAACAAGATTGAACAGGACCCTGATATGTCTTTGGCATCTGTGACAGCGGAGTGCCAACGCTTGATCAATTTGAAACATGACACTGCTATGATTGAACAATCAGGGTTATCTTCAGTCTATGCCGTTTCGCAGCGGCCATGCAACCGAAGAGCCGAGAAGCATGATACGAAGCCTTTAACCAAGCCCCCAACTGCATGCTGGCAGTGCGGTGATTGGCATTTTGTTCTGTCCATTCAAGCACCACAAATGTCAGAAGTGCAGAAGATTCGGACACAAGGAGACGTGCTGCCGTTCAACTCTGTCACCCAAAATTCCGCCGTCGTTTTCAAGGAACCACCAGAAGAAGCCGGAGAAACAAAGTGCAAGGTTGAATCCTGTTTTGGCCACATTTAATCCCAACTTCGCTGCATGTCGAAAATACGTGTCGGTAAAAATTAACGACAGTCCGGCACGTCTACAGCTAGACAATGGTTCTGACATTACACTGATTTCGCGACAGACGTGGAAGAACATTGGCCGTCCGGCGTACAAGAGAACAGAACATTCAGCTCAGAATGCATCTGGAGAAAAACTGGCACTGAGTGGTGAGTTAGACTGTGATATTGAATGCGGTGATGTCCATGCAAGTGGCACAGTTTACTTAACCGAACATTCGAAATTGAATCTTCTGGGCTTGGATTGGACCGAACGTCTGAAATTGCTGGATGCCACTTAACCAGTTGTGTAAACATGTGAAGGTGCAAGCTCCACTAGCAGACCAGAAACCGGATCACGTTCGTCAGACCCTGACAGAGAAGTTGGTAAACAAATTCGCGGAGGTGTTCCAGGAAAACCTTGGTTGGTGTACCAAAGCGAAAGCAGTATTGAACCTACGTGCAGATGCCAAACCTGTTTTTCGGCCAAAGCGACCTGTGCCATATGCTGCCCTACCAATTGTGGACTTCTGCAAGCGGAATGGAATTAATCACATACGGTCACCACCTTACCATCCGCAATCAAATGGACAGGCTGAACGATTTGTGGACACGTTCAAAAGAGCCCTTCAAAAGGCCAAAGGGGAGGGACATACAGTCAACATCCTCGAAACGTTCCTCCTCAATTACCCTACGACTCTGAATCGACAGGTGCCGGAAGAGAAATCTCCAGCTGAAGCTCTGATAGGACGCAGACTACGAACATCGAATGATCTGCTATATCCTTCCAGGCCACCGGCGGCAAACAGAAATCTTCCTATGGAACAACAGTTTAATAGAAGACATGGTGCTCAGTTCCGTTCCTTCGAAATTGGTCAACCGGTACTGGCCAGAGATTACCGGGGGATAGAGATTGCATGGACACCCGGGAGAATTCGAAGACGTCGGGGCACAGCGCTCTATGAAGTTCAAGTTGGCCCACACAATTGGACACGACATGCCAACCAGATCAGACCATTTGCAGGACAAATGGCCCATTCAGACAGTCGGGGTCTGCCGCTGGAAGAGCTAATGGACAATGCCAAAGGTTAAGAGACGCGCCAGATACACGGAACGTTGAGGTTCAAGAGGAGTCACCAAACGCTGCAAACACCTCGACGATCAAGCCGCACAAGGACCGCTGTGATACCACTTCAAGTGGATCCTCACTCACGTACGTACGATCAACGAGCTCAAAGGGGAGGTGTTAGGAGACGCATCCCCCTAACGAAGCAGCAAAGGTGATCGATCCGGCTTCAAGTTAATTGATATGTTTTAACTCACTCAGTCCATTAAGCTCAATTAAATTGCAGCTGCGCGATCGAACGTCTGTACATCACGTGAACTGTTCTCACGAGTGAACTTTCTAATGCCCCTCTGCAAAGTGATTCGTTCTCCGTTGGACCTATAACTGTAGAGCTTCTGTGGCCTAATGGACTCGCCTCGTTTTTTTCCCAGTAAACGCTGTTGCCGCACCCATTCTTCTTCTCGGTTCTGGGGGCAAACGATTGAGCTCGTATTAAGGGACGTACCAATAGGTTGCAAATGGTTCGCCTGATTTTATAAATGACTTTTGCCAGATATCCACTCTAGAAACTCAGCTTTTGGATGCAGCGACGGTTTCGGAGCACGTTTGGGTGTCTTCCAGCAGCAAACCACTGCCCCAACCGTTTCCGACCAGGGTGAAGAGTCTAGTTCCTGCAGTCAAGGGTAGTTGTCTGTTGCGACTGGTTTCCAGCATTGAACACAGCATCTCGAAGTTCATCAATTCGTGCATCATTCACTTGTACAATCTTTTATTATTTCTATTACTTCCAGATAACTGCAGTCAATTACTACAGAATTTTCAAAGTCTAGCGAAACAGTCAGAACTCTTATTTTATGGATTAATATTCATCATCGGTATCAACAGGAATTCGTCAGTGACTGCACCTGATGCCTAGCTGTGGGACAATCATGAAAAAACAGTTTTAAGATAGAGATGGTAGGGAAGAAACTTAATTCCCAAAAGTTCCATAGGAGATGAACATACAAATGCCATACTTTATAAATAAACAACCGAGTTGTGGGTGCGAGGGAGAGAGAGTAATCGCAGGACAGCGTCCTTACGGTTTTTATTGATTGTGTTTAACTAGTAGGCAACTAAGTCAAACCGACTAACATTCCTCTTAAAGTTTTCAACTAAAGATTCTTTGAGTTGCGAGAGCCTCAATCACATGTATAGCAGCTAATCCGCTGGCAACTATCAGCTTCCTTATAAACCAAGTTGTCACATTCTACATTAGCCGATCGCAACCCGGTAAAATGAATGTTTAATAGAGCGGGCCTGTGGATGGGGAGAAACATCAAAGTATACGCACCACAAACTGTTGATCGGTTTAACTCGTTCGATCTTCGTTTCCAAATATCACTTTCCTCCTGTACTTATTACTTGCCTGTTGGTACCATCCAATGTGTACGAATAGACGCCAATATCGACGGCCAAATATCGGAAGAGAATTCAACTCCTCTCAGCTGAACAGCTAAGGTTCGAAGCTGTAGGGTAACTCGATCTCATGCTCACCTTAAACACGGTACTGTTGAATTGTTTTCAATTCAGAATATATTTTGCCTATCCTGTTGAGTTCAGCCCTGCTGGAACCACAAATTGAGTAATCAGAGCCTGGGTGACGTTTAACAACCTACACCACTCACGGCTTTGACATAAGTTTAGCCTACCTTTGAACAACAGAGTTCAGTTATCCTGTACAGTCGTGAAACTCGGTTAACCGGAGCGAGGAACGTTCATAGAACGACTGTATCCGATAATTGGTATCTCCGAGGCACTAACTGCGTGTAGTGGAAGCACTGCGTTAACAATGACAATACTCGCAAGGGTTTTACTGGCGACCATGGAGCTTGGTATTCAAGTTGACGAACTTCATTGGCCTGAACGAGCTCTAAGTGTGTCAACTACTTGTTTGTCACGTCATACTCTGCTTATGTGGGCTAGAGGTAACAGTCTAGCAGCCAGCGTATAATCTGGATTCAGGGTATGAAAACTTTGAAGCTAAAGCTTGCTTCAGTAGGATGATCACGCCTTATTTACCACGGGATGTTGCCAACGTCGTCGGGAATGCTGAAAATTCGCAGTGAATTTTTGTGAATCTTAATTTTACATCTTCACTTATTAATTACCTTTTTTGTTATCTCTCCTTCTCACTTCTTATCATGTTTTGTTGAAACACTGATGCCAGTTACATGCAATCGGCCAAACTGTAAAATGTGATGTATAGTTGGCAGTCCACAAGGCTAATTCCCAAAGTACATTGTAAATTATTAGAAGTCCTTCAAATACAACCGAATGCTTCATTGTTTATCACTTTTTCTCTCAAAAGGCAAAAATATGCTTCAGGAGCGCTGGGTTCCAATTCGCACTTGCATACAGGTGAAAATCAATTCTGTTGGGGTCAGTACTTCGTAGACGACAGAAAGAAAGTGAGACCCGCTTAGAAAAAAAAATGATAGGATGTAATAAGTGAAGAATTTATCCAGAACACCACCGGTTATTAACCGAACGAAACTCAGTCGTTCCCATGTGACCTAACACACACACATACCTATTGAGAATGTTGCCAATCAACTCAAACAGCAGGACCTTATTTACTGGACTGACCTTCATTTTGGCTGATTAGAAACCAATTAATATCCTCCAAATGTCCAGTCAACTTGACAAAATACTTCAAATAGTCCTGTACATCAAAGCTCGAAACGCGCGTTTTTGTTTGAGCGGTAAACGGTAAAGTGTCGAGATGTGACAACGATGACCATCCGTCAAGCAACCTGGGAAGTGCTTCATACAGTCGCAGCACATCACCAGAAGGCCATTCGAATTGGATTCCTTGCAAATGGTATTCAACGTGTCGATTATAGGACTAAAGGGGAGAACAAACGAAGAAGAGAAAACAATTATTTCACTTTGTCGACGCACGTGTGTATACAGACGGTGTGTGGCTTAACGAAAAGATCACCTGCTGTTTAAATGTATTCGGCATATTTTTGCATAGGCATACCCGGCTAGCAGAGAGAGAGAAAGAGTAAAAAACAAACAATTCTACAGAGAACGAGATTTTATAGTAAAAAAAAAATAGCTATTTGTTACCAACTAAGGAAGATGGAAGAATAAGGACTGCTCTAATGCGACTACTCAGAATGCGATGTAGTTGCTAGAAATCAATAAGATTATAACCTTCATCTCTGCTGAGAGTTTCAATACAACGTTAAGTCACGATAAACGTCCAAATTTGGAGTTTTCCATTACTCGTTAAAGGATATATTCCAGTTACCCAGCCGACTAGTATGCTCAGTAGATATACATTTTCAGGAGTTCTTAGTCAGGCCAAGATTTTGTCTTCAACAAGGTTCCGAAATTGTACTACGTTATAGCGCACTTGTCACTGTCTCATACCCTTGGCCATATATGCACTGAAGCTGTTCAGATAGAACACCATATGTTCATCACAGGGTTATCGTATGAACGAATGAATTTGAGTTGAAGACAAACATTCTATATTTCTTGGAAAAAAAATCCATCTCAGCTTCTTACGTCAAACAAAGGTTTCACAAATGATGACAACATCAAGGCGATAACAACAACAACCGCCACGATCAAAATAAAATAACTTCGCGTCGGACAGTACCACACTGCTCGGCTGATTTGTCCAGGTTATGAAACCTGACATGGCTGCTGATTCTTGTGATAGTTGGTGCGTGGCGGTATTCGCTTAAGCTCTTAATAAGCGTAGAGAGTGGATTTCTTGTAAAGATTCTAACGTCAAATATCAGGTGCACAAGTGTTTCTTACAGGCACCACAAATGGTATAGCTCTGCGTCTTCTTTACCCACCAGCCTGTTTCTTCAAGAACTGCAGGGTAATTATTCAGTAGTATGGCACACCACATATATGTACTGAATATAACCGACTGACCTGCGCGCTTAAATGGACTAGGCTGAACAAGTGTCCAAAGCAATGTTGGCCTTTCACTGGCAAACCAAGGGAAACAGATTCGAGTAACTCCTGTCGACTTCGCAGCGTTAGCAGGCAACTGCTGGATTCAACCTGAGCACCAGACCAAGGCCATTCGGGCTGCGTAGGGAATGTCGTCGAAAGACCCAAATATAGTCCTGTCAGATGCAATTTACATTCCGCACGAAGTACCATCTCTACAAGTCCTGTAAAGAAAGACCAAGTGATGACGTACATGTAAAACAAACATTATTCAGAACTTTGGATGAATAGGCATCATCAATACACTTAATCAACTAACCTATTACCCCATTCCCAAAGGGGTCGTATTCTGCAAGAACACTGAATCCTTCCAAGCCAAGTTGCAACCCGGGAGACTTGGAACTTGGGACTAATACAAAGAGTATCTGGAACCACAAGATAAGAAAGATGCAGATCTAGAGAATTACAAACGTCTACGTTAGATACACATTTGACCGAATTAACAGACACAATAGAATGGTGTAAGTAACAAATCCCGGAACATGTTCTAGCACGGACAAGGAAGCATGCAACCTAAGTGTAAGCTGATGCATACAACAATCCACACACAAGCAGTTGAGATAATCGATCGGTCGTACATGTTCGATAATATGCAGGGAAGTTTACCCAGCAGTGAATCACGAGCACAAACGACTTTCACTGCTCTATTCAAATTTTTATGAGAGATGCTGATTTACATAAGCCTGGATTGCAAACAAAATGAAATAATGAGTACGCACGGTGTATATCTGTCCATTAGGACCTCATCTAGCAAACGTTGTTTCACTCTGAAATGGAATGGAATCCCCATACCAGGTTGACGACTTCTGAACTAGGTCACGGTCAGACTTGACACCTTTTGGCTGCTGATGTTTTGGATCGATGAGTCGATAGCATGCCCAGCAATGGCGCAGTTTGCAAAGGCTATCTCGTGAACCTGAACCGAAACGTCACATGATCGTTCACAGCTGGCAAGATTTTCTAATCCAAGTCCCAGCCCTATCCTGAAGAAACCTCCAAATTACATCGAACTGATTTGAGGACAAAGTAATTCCAGGTTAGATGCGTTTGCAGGGAAAAACGTGCATTCGGTGAGATGTTGACAGACGGCTCGGATTACATGGAAGAAAAAGTCAACCAGAAATAAAAGTAGAGAACAAAAAGAACATTGGGATGAACTTACATCAAGACGTGTCACAGCAACGGTTATAAAATTGGATAACACGGTTTAGATCATTGTGGTGAAAACTGACATCTCTGTGTATACTGATAAACATAAGTTCACACGTATACAAACACACAACAAAGGCAGATATGATGTGTGGAACGAATGGCACGTCAACGAAAATGAAGAAGTAAAAACAGCTTACAGGGGGCAATTTTGTTCCGGCTGAGTCAAGCACGTCGTCTAGCGATGCGCCCCACTGAGTAGAATGTGCACTTTCCATACGATTGACACACTCTTCGAGTTTGAGACAAACTGAGAGGCGACGTTGCCCCAGCTCGAACATAGTGAGAATTTCAGCAAAAGTCCGGGACGAAGAATTTGAATTGACCTGAGAAAATGAAACGCCAGAGTATCTGTCCGTGTATGTATACTGAACAGACTAAGTTTTCGTGGATTTTTATTACACACAACAAAACTGACCTCGTTAGAAAGTGTCTTTCGCAGCTATGCTACTGACAAACAAGAGGATTACATACATGTGAGATTTCAACAGCCGTAGTTAATGAATAAAGCATGACAAATATACAATCGCATTTTCCAGCAGACACTATGTACTCAACAATAAGTTACTGTTACCATGGGGTTAACACAAACAGCAGTCGTTTATTTTCCACGTAGTGTCATGATTGGCTGTTGGTTGTCATTAATCATGCGTCAACGATTGATGCTAGTGTACAGAATGCATTCAGATGTCGTGAATGGTGTTTTCCGATTGTCCCATTCCAAAAGAGTTTTGGACTCGACCGCAGTTTACGTCGAAATGAGATATGCCTTGGGTAAAGTGCGTTCTTCGCGCATACTCTAATCCCAGGAACTGAACTAACGTTTCCTCCTGACATAATTACGGCTGGAAATTTACAAGTGTTACCGCAGGCTCAGACCACCTTAGAAAAGAACGCTGAGGTGATTTTATCCATCTTTCGAAGATAACAATGAGAAATTCTTTTGAAAAGGATGCCAAACCAGTGAGGAAAACGTGCAAGCGCGTAAGATGAAGCAAAAAAGTAGACAAAGTTGAACGAATAAAACTGAATGTCCCCGAACTGACAGAAGACATGTCACTTGTGCCTGACTATTCCGGTGCCTTATTGTGGACGGTCCAGTGAGAATGCCTTTAAGAATAAGCAATCTAAGACAACCAGATCACTCGTGACTGTATTGTCACAGAGTTTAAACAATGGGACCAACTGTTTTGATAGACCCCCTACGCATTGATAGTTTCTGAAACTTTCGAAGTCCAGCTAACGTAGCATCCATGTCTAGTGTAATAAGTTCTCAACGATGTATGACCGCAATGGTTATTATGTTTTCTCAAACGCATATATATAATATATATATAATATACATATAGTTCTTTGCAATGTGACAAAAATAAGTCAAATAAAAGATGGTTTTATTGGACCTGTTAGGTCATGTTACAACTGAGTGCATCCACCTGGTGAAACGAAAGCACTTAAATACACAAGCCGTGCAGAGAGCCATGCAGAAATTACAACCCTGGTCAACACTTATCTGAGACATGACTTTTTTCAACGGAGAATGAATGACATTTAGGTAGTTATTCAGAGAATTTTCGACAATAAAATTTTATATGGAAATTATATAGATAGATAAAATGCGGAAGTGGCGCCCTCTGATAACTCACAAAAGGAGGTCACAGATTTAAAAATAATTAAACTTTACATCTTTGAGACTTTTTCGTATCAGTAAACGAGTTCCACATGATTTTTACACGTTTTCTCATCGTAATGAACTATTATCAAAATGTGAATTTATCCATTAATGTCAGCACCGTTTGGTGATCTGTTCAAATGCAAAGCGTCTTAAGGATATCGACATGAAGCGTTTCGAACATGTTGATTATCAAAGCCACATATATTCTGATGCCTCTCTGAACAATATTGGATACAATTCAGCATCTAAACAACCTTCAGGTAATTTCAATTTACGGTACTGACTTTCTGGATCGCATGACTGATAGCGTGATATTAAGAACTGTACTTAACCATAAAGTTAACGAAAATTGTATTTCGTACAAGATACTACAGAAAATTTGTGAAATTAAAATCAAAACTCTACTGAGGCATTCAAGACAATGTAGAAAACCCCTGAAGGAAGAGAGCTGAAACCAGAAAAAAGTAACGATGACCTTATAAATCAAACTTCAAAAACAAATGTCACTTATCGAGTAATCGCATTCACTGAGGACAGATATCAAAACAGATCATGCCATTTGTTCAAATATACGGGGGGGAAATGATAGCTTCACATTAGTTAATGTATGACCAAAACTAAAAGGAGGCTTGATAGTAGAGTAAACGAAAACTAGTTCAAGCTTCCTATGTTAAAGTACTGATCGGGATGATGTGACCGGAAAGGCGGAATGAACACTCAGGTTTCTGAAACTAGAACCAAGCAGTCCGGAGTTGGTTTTTGGGAGAACTTCGCGGAAAATTTTACATCAGAATGTGGATTAATGACTAGAATAGATGCGCCTAGTGATAGAACTAATATACTATATACAAGGAACAGAAAGGGAGCAACAGATGGATGGACTGAAAAATCGATGATGAAAAGGTTATAAAAATTAGAAATCAGGTGGGTACGTCGATTATTAGGTTCGGGAATTAGGTTTGACTGTGATGCAGTCATAGTGCTCACCCTCAAACCGGTTTCATTCTTCACTAAACTCGTGAAATAGAGACGGTCTCTTGGAGGGATCGAACCGGCAACCCTATGAGTTATGATTGCTGGTTCGATCCCTCGTCTAGACTGCCTATTTTTGAAGAGTCCGGATAAGGACGAAATCGGCCGTCCAGCATTATGAACCCATTATAATGAATATTTCCAGTCCTCCCAGCCAGCAGAAACTAGCAATCCAAAATGGACCGTATCACCACTTTTAGATAAACACTCGGGAAAACGGAACATAAGCGCGTTCGGTAACAGGAAGACCGGCAGACGCAACGAAACAACACAACCAATGGAAAATGAGAAAACAATCAAAAAAATGTCCGACTCAGTGTAGAAGTCCATGGAAAGATTTTAGACGTCGGACGAATAAGGATCACGTTCTACTTTGGAAAACAGTAAGCCGACGCTGGCTGTCTAACTTGGAATAAAAAGATATTTAACTGCGGAGCTTTTTGGCCTGGGTAGAAAATCTGCGTGAATAGAGGAGTAGCAATTAAGTACACCAATTGAAAATTGTTATGGCGACAGGAAAGGCAACGTCCTTTAAAAGGAGGATAATCATTACACTGGTTCAACGCTCTGTTTCGTTTGTTGGTTAATTTTCTACAACCCAAAACAACGTTAATAGATGCGTATAAATTTTTGCACATTTACAGAGAAAAAATATGGAGAATAGGGCACCTTGAAGAATGTCATAGTTGGCAGGATATAAAGACGCTTTGCCGTTGAGTATGGAAATAAAGTGGATTCGACTACTGAAACAATATCCGGCGGGTTCTAAGTGGGAAAGATTAAGGTCGTCAGACTGAATAAGACCAAGATGACCGTTTTAATCGAAGATGTACTAATGCATTTTTGAAACAAGCAGAGCAACATTGGATGGTATCAATTACAAGGACAGATACTAGTTGGATACCGTCAGGCTATCGAAAACTAGACAACAATGTGAATGGTGGTCGGCGTCCATACGGCGATGTCATCGTGGATCCGAGAGATTCCCAATGGCAATTGTACTTTTGTGCAAGTATGTATACATAGGAATGTATAAAAACAGTAGAGAAAGAAACTCTCATGGAACGAAAATTAACCAGAGATGAAAGAAATTGTGGAGAAAATTCGACAATTATCTGCATGCGAATATGTAGGTTAACTGGTACGAATTTATTTCAATCCATTGTAAACTGACCACACATTACGATGGTCTTGATTAACTGGATGATGGGTAGTGCAGTTACCTGAAAAGATTTTAGCCGACGGATTGGTGTCACAGAGTTGAGACCGCAAGTCAAGGATGATCGCCCAGAAGACCTCGCTGAGACAAGATCATTGGTGTACCAGGGCGATTCCGTTTGCCACTTGGACCTCCAAGTGGAGATTCCCTCGCGCCGTTGCTTCGATAACAAGGCACAAGTGAGTCGGATTATTTGAATAAGCTGCGAATGAAACTCTGCTTCCTCGGGATTGTGCACACAGATTGTTTGCCAGGTATTCACAGCTACGCTTAGGGTGCAACTAAAGTGGCGCAGCTGATAAGTCGGGCAAAACACAAACACATTGGTAACGCAAATCAGGAGTACATATGTTGGAGGGTTGAAAAGTATACGCGTAAAAAGGGTACGGTGAAGTGCAGAGCCATCAAACTCAATGAATTAGTTACAAAAGAAAATTTATGGCACCAACGTTCTGCAAACTACCTCTATCGCAGCTATGACATCGGGGACATTTTCCTCCAAGGGGATTTTTCGAGGCGTGACCTCTCAGCACCTGATTAGATATTCCTGAGAGACAAAGTGATGTTAGCTTATGACCATCCTATGTTATCTACATGTCTAAAACAGGACCATAAATAAGCATAAAACATCCACAAATATCTCGTTCATTATTATCTGCTTCAGTGTTTAACAACTTTGAATAAAGAGTAAAAAGGAAGACTGACATTGTAGGTTAAATGACACAGAATATTTCACTGTATTTGAACAGAAGCTCACATAAACACACCGAATCACCAAGCACTAAGCAAACAAAAGATATGAGTAGTTTGGCAGATCTGATAGTTTTAGAAGAGATCTAATTGCGAAAAACCAAGACATCGACTGGATTCAAACTAGCGACAAAAACATCATGCCCAGATGAGGCGGGTGTTCTACCAGCTGAGCTACGAAGACACACCAGAAGATCATGAATTTCACATGTGGACTGAAAGTTCAAAACCTGTTTAGTTGTAGCTGAAACAACACAAAAATCAAAGAATTTTTTTGCATATACAAAAAGAGGTTGCGGTATCCGACCGCAATAGACTCGGAAGCCGTAATAAGCACTCGTTTCCTATTGCGAAAAGAACAAGGAATATTTTCAGTGGGTCAGTCGTGTTGTACATCACCGTAGATGTATCGCAATCGACGAAGGTGCCATTCGCCGGTAATTCATTGTCAACCTATTTGATTGCTACGTAACTGTTTGCCAGACAATTTCTGACAGAAGTTTGGCAAATCTTATTTTAAGCTATCGATCATTTGGTCCATAAAGAATGTATCGCATTCACACTTGTATTTGTAACTTAGGCTAACGTGAAAACATCCGAACAAGCCTTGACGGTTGACTTACTTCGACACGGTCAATAGTTTTGCATGCACAAACTGTCAGTAAAAGGCCCATTCGTACATGTGGCGAAATGTTTTGAGCTTAGAACATGTAGTGTTACTCATCTAGCCTCCTTTTTTAAAGTTGTAAAGGAAAAATGGTTATTCTAAACAGAACAAATTGTACATCACATAAGAAAAAATGGGAAGTAAAAGCGTGCTGCTTGATTCTTAAGGATTTTTACAAAAACTGAACGCCGACTTTGTATCTCTGTACTCCAGGCATGTTTGGGCTCGAGGTGGCGCAGTGGAAATGGCACCCGTTAAAGTTCAGAGCATAGCGGATTTGAGCACCGCTCAGCATGATAGACCTCATTCAGGTTTGAAGGGCTTAACGGTATCCAGCCCTCGTGTAACCCACTGTATTAAATGGCGTCGGAGTTCTAGTGGTACGGAAGTTGGAAACCTTTTTAGGAGAAGGGTCACAGGCTGTTCAAGCCTATGAAGGAGCAAATAAAGTAGTGCCAACTCAAATTGTACGCTCGACTGTCAACGTTGTTACCATAGCGCTAGTTGGAGCTCAAACACTGTGCTTACCAAAGATAGATAGTTGATCCATCAAATACCTCGAACTCACCAAGTTTCGCACGAGAACACGAAACTTACTTGCAACTCAGCAAACAACGATCCCATTTTCAAGTCCAGTACGCAACAATTTTTCTCTGGATTCCATCCACTGGTTATGTGCAGTTGTCTCAAGCTAAGCCGACCGGTGAAAGACATTGAATCAAGTTTGGTAAACTCATCAGTCATCAGTGCTGATTCTTGTTCTGGCCAATCGACATAAGACAATGGCGCCGGAGAAGATCTAAATCCCGAAACTTGACAGGGGGCAAAACGCAGCTTGCTATTAATGATGCGTCTGCAACCTCGTAGAAATGAGAGATTTGGAGTGGAGCCACCAGAAACAGGCTGAAATAAACTTAACAGCGAGGCTGGGGTCTCAGAATACGCGCTATCGGTAGTGCCACATGTCACCAAATCCATGGAAGTCCTCAAACTGTGAAATTTGATTTGTATGCTCCTGAACGGAAAAATGAGAAAAAGCAGGAGCACAAGTATAAGAAACAACACGGAATACTGAGTTTGGCAAACGTGGAGAAAGTAGTTGGATGACGAAAAGACTCACTTAACTGATTTGTAAAACAGTGAAATATCGTAGTATATAACTTTGTAGAAATGGAGGAGAGTACAGGTAAGTTGAACAATATGTACTGTAGCCATGAGCCATGCACGAAAACACGTACACATTGGCTCCTATCAGACTGTCCAAATCTAGGCAGAAGTCTCATAGGGTAAACGAGCTTAAACATGCTACCCCAGTTTAGAAGCCCAATAGAGAATAAGTTGTCGTTGGCTACATCGCGTATTACATACATCACAACGATTAAACAAACCAAGCTACATGTTATCCGCATACTGACAATGGACCAATTGAACAGTCTCTGGCTGAGTGGTCACAACACCTTACAAAGGTCTGTCCACAAATTTACATCAACTTCAACTGCCTCGTGCGAGTCGGGATATATGCACCTTACATTTATACATTACTCAAAACACCAATGAGTAGCATGTGGCTAATGCGTAGGCATCTCAGTGGTTGGCACGACAGAGAAGCAAAATTGCCCCTCGATTTTCATATAAAATTTCACACATGAAAGTTTAGAAGTAACAGTGACTGAAACAACAAGCAAGTGCAAATAAACGCTGTTGTGCGCGTAGTTACGTACAGCGAATGCTCTTTTGCCTTGATACGGCCAATCCTTGCAGTGAACACCAATTTTGGACTCACCAAAGTATGATTCGTTACAACTAGTAAGCACCACCTCGTTAGAAATGTAGACCTTAGAACATGCGAATTAATAAAACGCGTACAAACTAAATTTACTTACAGTGCTAACAAACAAACTGATGCGCAAAACACGAATACACTAAGCAGGAGCTATTCCATCACGGGGCCTTTCAAAAAATAGGTTGCGGGGAAGAAAATTATTTTTCGCAAGAACGCCGCCATACATCATGAGTGAGCCGGTCATCAGCAGTTCTGTTGCAAAGTATACGGCCAATTAGCCTGTACATTCATGACATGCATGCGAATGGTTGAGTCACAACCAACAGGTCGACCCAGGTGATAAACAACGCAGTAGCTCAACCGTGCTCACTCGGCCAACAACCAACATGTCCGGTTGCAAGTAAAACAGAAACAACTGGTTCTGCTGAAGCAATTTTCCTAGAAGCCCTTGATGATGGAACGCGTAAGCGTCGAGCCTCAGGAAGCGATTATGTTAGTAGAAGGCAGGTATAAGGTGTGGTTCCAAGTTAAGAGGACATTTTCTTCACCGAAAGGGACAAAGACAGTTACCAAAAACAACGCCATTTGTTAGGGAGTTAAATATGCTTGAGTCGCTAACTGCTCAACCTGTGGCCCAATATACTATCTAAAATGGCGCTGTAGCTCTGCAGATGAAAGCTTTTCAAACATCAAACGCATAACAGTAGTGGTGCACAGATAGACATGACATTTGTAGGGGGAGTTGATGAGTGACGGTGGTGGAATCTACATCATAGGTATCACAGAATAGATGTCCCATGCGTCCCAGTTCCAGCGATACATGCAACGTGTAACCAGGCATATGAGTCAGATAAAGTAGATTGGAACTTTACCATCAAGAATGTTAGACGTAGGTAAACTTTTGTATATACTAAGCTACATAGTGTGAATAAATATTATATCTTATACATTGCAACTTACAGTCTAGTGTGTATTTCTCACATATGTATCATTTGAAGGTAAAATCTAGGAGATACGTGTGTGTTAAATTTTATCTATCTCTCTTACACAATAGCAACATCCAGTCGAGATTGAGGGATGGCACTCTTACCTGAGTTCGATCGTACCGGTAGCCGTTCAGATACAAGCTAATCGCCAACGTTTGTGCTTACTTCATTAGACTAGTCTTAACCCAAGTCAGGAAGACAATACTATCTAACAAGAAATACCTCCCAGGGAATGCGACAGGTTTGTTTGAAGATGCTTCTTTTTGAAAAGACTTTTATCGTTTCTTGAGGCCCGATCGACGTGAGTGCTACAGGGCAAGACAACTTCACTATATAAGACCCACCAATATGAATTACAGCTTAGGAGTGATGGTTTCATCGAGACTGATTTTGTTAGATTGAAGCGATACACTCTTCAAGAGAAGGAATACACTCGAGTTGTATGTACTTATTGTATGTACTTAACACGTGAAAACAACATGAGGTGACAAACGTATCACAATATGACAAGAAAAAAAGGCACTGAGTAAAGCAAAGAAAGAGGAAAGTGTGAGTGGAAGGGAAAGGTGCATACAGAGGTTTGCAACACGAGCGCTACACCAGACGGCAACCCCAACCAATGGTGTTTATTTTCCTTCAGACCTCAACCAGGAAACTGGGGGCACCCTACTGAAGCCAGCTTCAATGTGAGTGTTCCTATACTCCTAACCTAAGCCATACACTAGCCATGGTACCGCTTCCAACCTAATTCGCCACTCGCGAACAAGGCAAGGTGTGGCAAGCGATGAGTTGGCACTCGTAAGAGGTCGTCAATGCAACGAAGCCTGTGAGACGAGATCGTTATGCTCAGGGGTCGAAAGAGTCTATCCATTTCGAAAACACTTCGGCGAATCTTGTCATTTCTAAAACAGTGTTCCTATCACATGCCGCTAACTCTTCGGAGATACCGGTGGTTGAAAACGGAAACTGTGAACGACCTCTACATGGATGGATCACGTTTGGCAGCCGTATAACGGGAGTGCCCTTACGACGAAATTTTATACTAGGCCCTTCACAGAAAGACTGAGAACATGGCGCCACCTGAGTCTTAGCTAGACAATTTGTGATCTCATCAGACGTTCCATCATCGCTCATACAGCTATCAAGGTGCATGAACTTCTCAAATGCCTTAAAAGGTTCAGCGCCAAGGGTGAGAGCAGGTGCACAGTACTGCCACTCCTGCAACAACACCTTGCACTTATTAGGTGCAAAACCCATACCAAACTGACAAACGGAAGTCTCTAATCTGTCTGAGATTATCTGGACTCCCTGTGAACTATCACAGATTGAGACGATGTTGTCTACATACTCTATGTCTCAAAGTCGAGTGACTGGCTGCAGGGTACACTACAGAATCGCCTTTACTGCAAAGTCAAATAGGAAAGAGGAGGTTGGAAAATCTTGTCGCATTCCATTTGAGATGCTAAAGGTCAGTGATACGCTACCATAAGTCCTAGCCTGGTCTGAGGCTTGACAGTAAATTGCTTTGAGGACGTCCACGTACTTTTCGAGCGTATCCCTTGATAGGCAGTCTCCGAGTTCAGCCCTATCAACCAAGTGAAAGGACCCTCTGACGTCCAAGAAGATAAAAATTGCTGACCGTTTATATGAAAATCGGATATCGTGTATCTGGCACAGTGCAGCTACGGCCAGGGTGAAAACCATCTCACTCCTCAGGAATATGTTGTTTGCGCGTTTTGTTTAGTCTACAAAGTAAAATGGCTGTAAGCAACTTCGATGCAATAGGAATCAAGCTAATCCCTCGGTGATTTATACATGAATTATGCGAGCCTTTTTTTAACAAAAGGAGGATGGTAGCCAAACCGTAGTCACTTGAAACGACTACACTCGGGTGGCCCTCGCGTGCAGCATGTGAGAAGTACACAATGATTATACAAGGATGAAAGGTCACGTGTTGAAGCAAAAAATCTACAACCAGTTTAGACTGATAGGAAAAAACAGTGAACTGGTCTGTGTTATATCATTCAGCCATTGCTATCGTACCACAGCGTGGGTTCAAGTTCCTTTCAGTTCTGCATTATTCGCTAGTCACTAAGCCAATAAGACGGTAGGACCTGTCGCTTTAGCTCGCATAGAGTACTCTAATTTTACCACCAAGACAAGAAAGTCTCTTATACGGAGACACGACATATACTGGCATTGAGTACAGATTGCAAATGAAGAACATCAGTTACACGTTCAAACTATCGCTTGACAGGCGGTGGGTTAGTATGGAGTCAATCAGTTCCAGCTTGCAAACAAAGGTCCACACACAAACCAACAAACCCTCTGAGACTAGGGTTCTGTTCATCTGGTTCAACTTGCTGGGCTAAGTTACTTACACATGATGGATGTTTGGGAATGACAGTGTTCATGAGCAAAAGCCAAGTCAGACAATAAGCAGGACAATGTCTGGGTGGCACCGATACTAACGGTGTTGACATAACTGGACTTACTGACAGTTAGGGTGCATATTGTCGGGCGTTGTGCGAGGCACTGATAGAATAAACACAACCATCCTCATAGCTCAGGCTATCCTTCGAAATGTGGGGGCAAAAGGTTACAAATTTCGCACTAAGTTGTACTTCAAAATACATATGTGATGGGCCAGTAACCTGCACACGTAGGTGACAAAACAAATAGGCTAGTTAACGAATATGTGTGGGTAAACAGACCTGAGATGTTGTAACTACTTCAACATGATAGTTCGATCGAATGACTTGATCTTAATTTTGATTAAGCATACCGTGCCGGTTGAAAACGTTCGCAGTTATACACCACAAACAGTTTAATACGAGGCGACAGGCTAAGTAACATGTGGGCTCAATTCTAGACAGAGATGGCTGCTGATGCTAGGAATCGAACTCGCAAACTTCCATACATGCCGAAACGTGTGATGGTTGCAACTCATCAACTGCCCTGAATAATAGCGGCATTTTTCAGTACGGTGGTTTTCTTCCATTTTAATTTAATATAGGATATCTGTGTAAGCCGTGTTTCTGCATATAAGCACACTGATAATGTTGTAAGGCTCTGCAATCGTACTAACAACCATCAGACTTTAATTCAACTTATGAAAGCAGCTAACATGAATCAAATATAGAAAACGTCTAAATACGGTTTTTATCATGGACAGCAATGAAGAATTTGATAACAACCCTACTTAGTTTATCTCCAAACCCGTTGGACAAGCAGTTGCACATACATCGAACTCCGAGAGTCTAATCTTCCGGTTATCCCTTATGGTCACAAAATGCTACTTAAGGCTCATCTAAAGTTGGGCGTTTGTTTTTCTTTGTTCGTCCCTAACGACCTTGTGGTGATATGCAAAACGTCAGTTATCAAGAGCACAATGCAGAAGGATTGTTCAGTGACAATCGTGATAACGGATACAGTAAACCAACCAGCAATGCTCGCGGTGCACGTGCGCAGTGCGTGTCCATTCGATAGTGTCCTCTGACCAGAGAGTAAGTTATATCCGGTTATATGTCTAGCTATATTCAGTTGTCAGAAACAGTAACACTATCGGCGATTTTCGTGTTTATAAACAGTGAAACCCGTTTCTAAAGAGTACCCGGGATTTATGAGACAACCACAGAAGCAGTAATCTTGTCTACGTCGCCTCCAATTTATTCCTATTTACTAAAGAGACCACTCAAAAAATCTAGAGAAAACTGGATTCTTGAAAAGCAGGAAGAATACTGACCTGGTCATAGGTGCATTGGTCACACTGGTACCTTACGACGGATCATGATGCATTGACACTTATAAGCAATCAATGGTCGTGGTAATTTTTTGACTTAAGAGCTACTTTCGACTGAGTTTGCAGTTTCATGGAGCTATTTTTTTTGCGGAGGAGGTCAGGGAAGTATTTATTACAAGTTGGTATGCTTACTGTGCGAGCAGAATAAGAGCCTATGGACAACAGTCTCAAGCACTATTCACCGGGGGCAAAACCACAGGTTGATGAAGCAATTACACAGTCTCCAAATATGATAATCATGGTTGTTTCGTTGAGTAAAGGCTATAGGTGTGATCTGACCGGCTTAGGAGTCTGCGATGATTCGAAGTGCCAGTTAGAAATGTCGGCCGATATGGTAACGTGCTGCAGTCAATGGAATGTGTGCGGCTACAACACTGATAAATCTTTCATGATTTCAAAACAACTTGAAAGCAATCGGTAGACATGTTTATTGGTAACGCTTTACTCCCGACTAAGATATTTCTACAGACCAAATCTCAAAGACATTCCAATCAGTTGTTTATCCTACTCAGTAGTTAGTTTCTCTTTTCCCTTAATAACGTTTTATTCCAGAACAACCCCTATTGGTAATGCGGTGAACAGCAGCCGAAACCACAACATCATCTGGTAAAGCTTGTGACCGTTTATGAATGAGTGACCATGAGTGTTCACTATGAAACATTAATTAAACTTATGGAGTGCAAGGTTGACGGACAAGTATGATGGAACGGCAACAATGTTTCGATGTCAAGGTTTTAGGGTCTTCAACTGCGCAAATTTAAGTAAACGGTAGACATAGCAATAAACAGTCATGCGACAAGCCAAACAATGAATTGAACCCACCTCCGAAACATGAATCGAATCAATTCGAACTGAAAGCCCGCCTTTAATTGTTCCTCCTGTGATCTCGCTGAATTCATAGCCTCACGTGGCAAAAATGAAACACACAAGTGAGTGGGAAATCCATAGGGAGGATGACGATTAGGATAATAATCACGCAAACTTCTCACTGTGTCCGAGTGACGGTCATCCGTGGTACCACAGTAGCTTAACCGTTGAACGTGATCAGTGAGCATGAGTGTGCGACGACTGAATGGAGCATTTTGCTTGGTAATAATAGCCAGCGATGAGTTCGGCAACGATGAAGCGTAACCACGAACGAGCAAAGATTGATTCAATATTTCAATGACTTCTACAAAAAAACATTTAAAAAATAAAGGTAAACACAGAGAAACAGTTAGGATGTAGTGAGCAGAAGACATGAGGAAAACAACCAATTTAGGTAAATGACCCGTATGTTACCAGAGTACTTATTATCATAAACGTTAGCCGGGTTAACTTGACTGAAATTACAAAAGTTTAAAATACGGAACAAGAACCACCCAACTTGTGCAACGATGCTGGCGGAAAAAAGAGATCTAATTCGAGGTTTCAGGGTAGTTCGTGAACTATGGTCGTATACAGCTAACGAGTAATCGTTACTGATTAAGAAGCTCTGTTAAACCAAAAAATACATTCATAATTTAAGGTTAGACGTGCTGTCGTTATGACGCATCGGCAGCAAGAAACAGTTTCTCTAAAGAGGAAACTCCGTTCAGACTCGGGAAACTAAAGTGTCCGTCACCACCCTTGAGAAACACGAAACTCAGCCACTTTAGGGAGATGGACGATGTGAGAGAGACCTGCGCAGTCGGTGTAACAGTTAGAAGGATGACCACAGCCCGGTTTCTTATAAAGGTGCTTTCTATAAAGTGGTCACCGTGAAGTGGGTCGTCACAGAAGTGAGCACGCAAAGTTACAGATAGCTTACGAAAGTAAAGCGTCTAACTGCCTAGTAAGTAAGGAGTAAATAACTACGACTTGGTTGAAAATAAGGTTTATCAAGCAAGTCAATGAACGGTTACGCCAAACATCCCATGCGTATATTGCAAGCCATAGGATTCCACTGAGTCAGCGAAAGTGGCACCATTAAATAAATCTTCAAAGAGAAATGAAAGAGCACTCACTTAACCAAACTGTCTCGTTCGTAACCAGAACAGTGTCCAGTAAGACGAAACGGAGAAAGCTAACAACGAACAGTTGAAA
Source organism: Paragonimus skrjabini miyazakii (assembly GCA_014338405.1). Taxonomy (NCBI): domain Eukaryota; kingdom Metazoa; phylum Platyhelminthes; class Trematoda; order Plagiorchiida; family Troglotrematidae; genus Paragonimus; species Paragonimus skrjabini miyazakii. Next base: position 2,010 of record JTDE01021382.1, on the reverse strand, counting down.
AATCGAACGAGAAGCCTTGCCATACAATGATAATCATGATCCAAATTCAGTCCACAATGGAATAAAACGCATCCAACGATATAAAAATACAAGCGATACGATACTGTCAATTTGATCAGAAGTAGACAGGAGTGGTCGTGATAATCGTGCTCGAAAGCACAACCGCATGATCAGTTGCTCGCTATCGTTACCAATGAGATACCACAAGCATACACATACGACAAAGGTATCTATTGATTAACTAATACTCAAAGCGAGCGTGAAATATATTAGAAACAACTACAAAAAGTAACTACCTTCCATAAGTGCCGCCCTGAACCCGAAGATTTTCAAACATACGGAGTTCAACTGCCAAGCCTTGTGACGATCCAGCTCTGTTATATCCCGGAAGGAATCCGTGGGTTCCTCAGCACGATACTCAAATACCAGATCAAAAATAGTCTGGAAGCCTAAATGTCCGAATAGCACCCCGGACGTCGGATGCATCGATACAGGTCCGGTTTTAAACGGCAAAGCAGCTTCACTATCGTTGAAACTGTCGGCATCGGAAGTGGACAACAACTTGCCGCAAAAATGATCCCCGCGAAAGCAGACACGTAAGCTTGGGAAATCAGTTGATTATACAAAGAAGTAGGAAATAAGAAACAACCATGTCAAAAAATACCATCAGTTCATGATCACTTATTACATAATTCAGGAACAGGTCTCATATAGGTGAGAAAATTGAACAACTCTACAGTCTCTGAAGTGAAGAACACTATTTTGTCAATAAGGCACCATCGTTAATAGCTCCCCGGTGTAAAAGTCAATGTGGTATAAAATGTGAGTACTGACAGGCTCCAATGGCCCAATGTAAGCTGCGGGGACTCGATGACTGCCATTCAGCAACTAAGAAACGACCCTGAAAATAGCACTGGGAGGCTAATAAAAAAGTCAGATGAAACCTAATCGCGAAAAATCTTGGCATCGACTGGATTCGAACAAGCAACAGAAAGTGTATCCTAAGGCAGCACGTCCTCCACTAGCTGAACTACGAAGTCACATCAAGCGCCCAAAAATTCTGCATTCACATGCGACTACCCAAACACTATTGGTTTGCAACCGGCCGAAGATCAGTTATCGCATTTGGATCCCATCTACATTATTAAACGTGACACACAAAGCAGTGTAAAAATGTTTTATGGGCAACGGAGACAATCAAATGATCAATACACAAAAAATCGGATTAATGACTGATGCCGAGGGAGCAAATTACGATCCGAAGTTGGGTGAAGCTTATCGAACAAAATGCAGTGCAACATCAACTCAAAATGGTATCGCTGAAAAACATATTTATTCTATCGCTCAAACAGCATCAAACAGATGCAAAATGCCTCAACATATCATAAATTAAGGCGAAACAACCCCCTATTGAACCAGAGACCATGAGAACGATTTTGTAACAAACAATCACATAACGTACAAATCAGATTCGGAATAGAATGTGATCACCGTTGTACTGATACACAACGTTGTTGCGAGTCTGATATCCGTAGCCCAATCGAAATAATAAATACTCGAACGGCCCGCAAAATGTAGTGTGTTTTCACTATCCTCCTCCTTCCCGGATACACCGGGGGACACGGTTCTTCTTTTGCAGCGTCCAACCGGCCCAATTGCATTTGGATCCAGTCGAAGAATCAGTTGTTCATCAGCTAGCTGTGAGGACGGCCACAGTCCGATCCGGACACTATGTATTGTGATCGAGATGAACTGCGAAAATAGTCAAAATGAAAGTAAACGAAAGTAAACGTCAAATAATGACTACACCGTATAGTGGCCAGCGATGTTTATTTGCAACCAAAATCAATAACAAAGTGAAACGTCAGGCAAAAATGACACAAAAGCGCAAAAATGATGTAAATATACGGAGAAAAAGCAACATATTGACATTAACTCGATGAAAATGGACAAAAATAATAGATATCAAGGCCCCGAGTCTCTTTTGTTCAGTTCATTGGGATAACAGGA
>JTDE01021381.1:50504-66100 GCA_014338405.1 Paragonimus skrjabini miyazakii | reverse complement strand
TGCCTCCCGGGTGGCCTGTAGTGAGTGGATGAAGCATGATGTATGTCAGAGCGTCAGTAGTGATTGTGGTCAAATTAATCCCTCTATAGTTTTCGCAGCAATCCCAGCCTATTTTCTTGAATATGGCAATTAGTACCGAGTGACCCTAGCAGACAGTAATGTTCTCCATCGTCCACGTAAGTTGAAACAGTTGAGTCCATGCCTCAACTAACGCCTCCTCACCTTTTTTGAAAAGTGTCGGCACGAGACCTTGTGGGTCATCAACCCTGTTGTATTTAAGGGGCGAACGGAGATTGCGGAACCCAGTTTCACTAGGTGGTTACAAATCTAACTACCAGAGCACTGCGTTGCAAGTTGGCGGTAGTTGCACTTTACGGACAGGACAGCGGATACTGTGCTTCGCACATCATTAACTGGCAGTAAACGCGGCTGCTGAAAATTCCATGTTTGTATGCCAGGTGCAGAGGATGTGACATTTTCTACCACCCTGATGTGGTGGTCAGGCTTATGCGCTGCATCAATCCGGAAGGCTATGTTAATTAGGGGTTCGACCCTTCCACGTGTAGTCTTGTCTGGCAGGTCAAAGGGGAGCAGTTAGACGGAAAGCAGATGCACTCGTGATTATATGTTTCACTACTGACTGATTAAGAGTGCTTAAATACTGAGGTACTATTCTATGAGCATGCGGCAGAACTGTTGTTATAGTTGCGGCATTGTTGTCTCCCGGATTCGGAAGAAGGAGGTTATGGAATGTACCCTCAATCAAAGAGCACTCTGACCGCCCAGCGGTTATCAGTAAACGTCGGCGTACTATCCAGTAAAGTCGAAAAGCATCCGGTATAATCTAACTGACTGATGTAACTTCGGATACGTCCACTGCGCGCAGCAGTGCTCATAATCAAACATTAATGTCTTATTCCATGCGCCTTCCAACTAAGGAAGTCCCTCACTGTCAAGTGGGTCAGACTGTCGAGCCACTAGCTTCGGGTAAGGTCTCCTAAGGAAGCCCTGTATCCTGTTGTTTCACAGGTTAGGCTTTTGAGTCAGAGACTCTAGGGAAGAGGGGGGTCCCTCCTGTCAATCCCCTCCCGTGGCATAAAAGATCGGGAAATATTCGAAGATGTCCTACCGATAGTGACGTTATTCATCCATTACCACCTTCTTCCATTCTGCTACCCAAGTTTTCTGCCTTCCTCGTGTCGTCGGGTGGTAGTAGTTTTCTCAGGCCAAGACAACTGGCAAACATTGGTGTCTTTTATTGTCCGCATTCTCTGTCAAGTTATTCAGCAAGCTGCCTTGGCAAGTACTTTCCCAACTCGAGTTTGATATGTACCATGTGTCAAGAACTCTAGTCTACGATCCTACTACCGTTATTCACTTGAGCTCATCATTAGATGACTTCAGCCCCAGACAGTTCTCTGCCAGAGTCTCCAGTGACGCCGAAGTTAAATCATGTGGTTGTACTGGAGTGGAAATCGCACTGAGTTCCGGACCAAAGCAGTGTTTGCTCTCCTGGACCCTAGTGAACAGTCGCTTATGAGTTGTTGGACTCAGTACATCGGTTAGTCTGTTGACGCAAATCAGAAAGGCGTTGTATATTCATTATTTTGGCGTACGTTCCAACGGATGGCTGTTCGCATGCTACCAAAAATGTGTTCTAAGACCTCCTTGTTGGTTTTCGGAGACTGACTAAACACTAACTTCATCATACTAGCCGGAAATTTTAGTGCTCATCCTGGTCATCCTTCTCCAGAAGAGAAACCGAGAGGTCTGTTTGTTATCCGTTCACTACGCACTGATAATGGCAACAGACTATTGCAGTTATGCCAACCTCACGGCCTGTATATTTCAAGCACCGCACTAAAACACAGAAAGAGGCACTGCATTACGTGGAGACTCACCTGTGCTTCTTAGCTTTTGACACAGATCGATCATATTGCGGTTAGTTGCAGTCGTAAGTATGTGACAATTAGTTGACATTCGAGCGGAGAGGGTGTAGAGGATGCTTACCAGAGGACATTGGCGAACAAATTGCCTAGTTCGAGTCAGGTGAGATAACCCAGCGAATACTGGGGATAAATTGCAGCAGCCATGAAAACTCACAGCTAATAGGTATGTTCCGACAGCTAGCTGACTAGAAGGTTGTGCAAAGACCGTGAGTACCACTTGATAGAACAATCGAAGGAAGTGGAACCAGCCTTTTCATCTGGGGATGGCAGAACGGTTTTTCCCTGGTCTGTGATGATACTGACCGTCAGGTCGGCGTAGATGAGATCATGTGTGAAAAGGATGGTTCATTTATCACCAGTCAATCGCGCCAACCTGGCAAGTGGGCGGAACATTTTGAGGAACAACTCGGCTGGCCTCAACTAGACCGTGTAGACGATGGGACCCGGAAGGTCAGTTTCCGTGTTCCGGATGGTCCTCCGTCGGAAGCAGAAGTGGCCCTGGAGCATAAGTTATTGAAGCGTAACAATGCTGCTGCACGAGGTCTCTTCTCCCCTTCTCTTTGCAAGGATAGTGTGGGGGGATGACGTCATGATTGACAAAACCCCTTAAGAGGGTTCGGGAAATTGAAGAGATGCCTCGTGATTGGCGCTTATTAACGTTAATTTCCATATTCAAAAAGGGGCCCGATGTCCATATGAAAACCACATAGGCATCGGTCTAGTGTCTGGTGTGTCTAAATTACTCACTGGTCTTATTTTACTTCGGCTTACTAGGCCCAGGTAAAGTCAGATACGTGAAGAACATGCAGGATTCGTGTTCGGTCGAGGGTGTGTTGATCATATTCTTATCTTGCAATGGATTCTGGAGCATCAGCACTCTTGTGTACAGCCGACTGTAGTGGTCTTTTTAAACCGGAAGTCTGGTTTTGATTCGATTGCTCCTAATGTCCTCTTGGACTATCCTCTTCACAGGGGAGTTTTGGGGAATCACGTGAATCCGTTGAGATCACTGTATGCTTATTTTGCTGGCGTAGTGAGAGTTTATGGACAACTGTCTCGAACGCTCCCCACTTCTAGTGGTTTCGGTCAGGGTTGTCCTATCCTGTTCACCTTCGCCAGGGGCAATGTTCTGCAAGGTGCACTTGAGGAATTCAGTGGGCTTGCCGTTGAGCTTCTTCTTGCTTGTGCCAAGCCGACCGACATGGGGTGTGCGGATGACACTATCTTACTTGGGTTATTTTCCGAAGAAATACAGATCATGCTGAACAAGATGATTGACCGGGCTGGTTTGTATGGAATGCGTTTCGTACGTTCGAAGTTCAAGGTGCCTCGTGAAGACTGGAGCACATCCACTCCTACTTTCTTCACTGCAGACAACTTGCTTGAGATTGTGGACATTCATATACTTAGGTAGCACTATGTCGTCAGCCCTGCTGATGGGATACCGATAAGTGTAGCAAAAACCAGAGTTCTCTGTGCCAACATGTGTCATTTGTGGCGTGGAAAAGACGTCTGAGTACCGCCGAAAGGAAGGGTATATAATGCTTGCGTGCGTTCCGTTTCGCTTTATTGTTCGAAAACGTGATCTGCTTGTAACGAAGACTCGTTGCATTTGACTATCGCTGTCTTGGCCAGTAAGCCCAATTGAAGTGGACTGATCACGTGGACAACACGGCTGTTCGCCAGAGCGTATTCATGACCGCTCACGACACGCGATCAATTGCTGAACTAATCGCATTGTACAGCCTGCGATGGTTGTGTGACGTATTCCACATGCTAGCTGAGCGTTCGCCGTTCCAATCATTACATGCGGAGCCCACCAACAATTGGGCGGAACCACGTGGCGGTCAACCAACAACGTAGTCACAAAATATGAAGATCCTTACTGCTCAATTGAGCATAGTAGGTAGGTATCGCCTGCTTGGCTGGGGTCGTCGTGATCACTTAAATCGCTAGTTATAAACCCGATCCGAGATGGCAGTGTACCACAGTCAATGACATACCTGCATTCGTATCATTTCTAGCTTTTCCGTTTAGTCTTCCCTCGTTGTTTTTTCAAAGGAAACATTTCAATGACATTTTCTTCTTGGCTGTTCTGCGTTACTATTGAGTTGAGCGGCGGCCCCAGCCACCACTTTCTTATCAGTTTCAAGTCTGTTGTGATGATAATAATGTGGGTGCTTCTGCAGCGGTGTTGTCAACGGTTTAAAGGCCTTTAGGCGACTCAGCGATCCTGGTGGTGATTTCACTGTTGTGTTAGAAGTGGGTTAATGCGGCACTGACGTATGCGTTATTTCTCTGCTCTAAATAAAGCACTGCAAATTGCGCTTAACTGCAGTCGTTACATATTTCTAATTGACAGCATTTACTCATTTTGAGAAAAACCTTACCGTCTCTGGCCTTTTCAGATTGCCGTTGCATCACTAATAACTGTGCACAACGGTCGAAAAAGCGGCTGACACCACATTGAAAAGGGTACTGTAAAGAGCTCTTACAAATCCTGTGTGGCTAGTTTGTCTCTGATCATCTGGAAGTGCGACACAATAGAGCCTGCTTCCATACAATGTGCGCCAGGATGATCCCTTTGACCTTCAATCATCCTGACTAAAGTTACACACTGATTGCCTCTGATTGTTTTGCTGAGTTCAACAGTAAAGGAATCTGGAAACCATGACTAGACAGTCACTATAGCCAAGAGAAGCTTACGTGCCTGTTTGTTGCACGTGGTGACTACCCTTAGTTGTTACGAGATCCTGTAGCGAAGATTTTTTTGGGACGGTTCTTTGCAGGCTTGTTCAGCATCATGTACGGCAGGTCTGACTTGATATTTCTCTTTGGAACGTTTTGGCGGAGATAAGTCCAGATGACTTTCCTAGCGTCAAAATCACTTACGACATAAAGTATGGAAGAGTGTCGAGGGGAGATGTTCCCTTCATTTGGAGTAAAAACGCATCGTTATCCTAGTTAGAACCCAAAGGAGATAACTCCTAGTACGAGGGAATCTTGACCATGGGATTTTACTGATAGCAGGTCACTGTCTTGCCTGTCAGGAGAAGTGCAGTTTCTGTATGACAAAGGTACGGAAAGCCATCATGCCACCAGTGAAAATGAAAGGCGAACTCTAATTGTAGATTGGGGGAAGGTAGTTGATGACTTCATTGTCGCAGATGGGAAAGATGACTCCAAATATGGGTTAACAAAGTATCCGGAATGCTGAAAGCTAGATGTCGGGGATTCAACCGAAACTCTTCAAATGCCTGGCAGGCTATGCACATAAGGCGACCCTTTTTAATAATATTGAGTTATCTCTCAAACGTGGCTTGCAGTACTCTAGGAGGGAGTCTGTTTCAAACATTTACAACCCGAAAAAAATTGAATCGGTTGTGAATAACTCGAAGCTTTAGCAGTCTAAGACCGTGCTGTTTACTTGCCTGTTGACTTTTCCCGGTTGTAACTGTGCAAGCAAAACCCCAAAATGCTATAAAAGCTTTGATTAAATCTTCGTTTAACTGCCGATAAGTCTAGGAAGGGATTGAATCTGTTCAGGTACGCTGTACACTATCCGCTCTGTTGTTAGGACGGTTTAGTTAATCGTCGTTATGATTTCTGTCATCGCGTATTCTGATTAAAAGAGAGTTTCCTCGAAGGATTAAGGCCTGAATCCACTGCCGTATACTTGATGGTCGACCGTTATTACCATCGGGCCGCTGCGAACTATCTGACAATAACGGAGTAAAATTTTCAGTTAATCGTGTCAGAGTTAACCGTAGAGTAGGTTTTATCCAGTTGTGTACTGAAAAAGATTCGCTTATTGTCATCTAGTCACGTGAGGGTTACCTCGTTGGTACATATAACCATAAGTGTTCAGGTGGTGTTGATGGGTTACTACGTGTTTGACGATCCTTCATTTGAACTCGAATTTGCTTAAGCCGTTGAATTCTAAGGCCACAAATTTGGATTTATTTCATCGGTTTTATTTGACGTCGAAGGCAGTTGTGTACCATAGATGGTAACGCTTCAACTACCTTTATTTGAAACTGAATGCGCTCTTAATGTTTAGTTGCTGTCAAACTTAATTATCATCTTTGATCTGTGCTCAGAGTTAGTTTGTCAGGGACATATACGCTAGGTTTCTCTTCCCGTTCTGGGTTCATTATTGATCCGTGGATACGTCGAATTCTTAAAACTGTAGTAGTTTACATTTTTTATCACTTAATCACAGGTGCTCCAATCACATTCCCGTTCCGGGAGCGTCAGTGTCTATCTCTTCATTCATTTAATCACTCCTCCATAACGACTGTAAATCTGACCAGAAGGTGCCGTAGCTCAAGCTGCCGTTGGCCTCGACAATGGGCCGGAGTATCCAAAAAGAAGAAACTATAGCAGTGAAAGTTAAGAAAAACAAGACTAGGCAGAGAAATTAGAAGTGTTGCCGGTGCGGGCCCACCACTACCGGTTAGTGAATGATTTTTCTCCATCAGAAAAACGAACGCTCTAAACTCAGTTGCTGTAAACGCATCTCTCTTTAGTAGAAATTCAGTTGCATGCGTGAATCTGTTTCGTTTTTTACGTGCACATTGTGCTGTGTGTCAGACGTTCGACATTTGTCTTAGTCGTTCATCACTTTACACTACAGAATTATTGAACTGTCGTTTCCCTGTTCAGCATCTTCATTTGTGATGTTTGCAACGATCGAAAAACATCTACCACTACTATTACAACCGTTCAGTTGTTTTGCGAAGAAAAAACGAATAACAGACATTTACGTGTGTGGTCAACAAACCGTAAAGCGAGATGCAAACATGTCACTAAAATGCAACGGGGCATGTCACGTCAACGGATGGCCGAAGGCGCGGGTGATCTCGTTTAATCGAACAGACGGGGAGGCTGGTAGCAAGCGTTCGAACAGTGTCACTGATACAAACAATCTAACTCGATTCAGAAGCATTTGGAAGGCCTGACAAACTAAGAATGTCTCCATACGGAGGCTCTGTTTCGAGATTTGTTGATGTGACAAACTGATCAACTTACAGTATTTTGTCTCAATCTGCTTACTCTGGCAATTAAATGCGTATGCCAGTTGAAGCGAATGCGATCATCTGTCTGCATTAAAGAAACTTTTAGCCTTCAGGATTAGACGCTCTGCTGTAGGGCGAGAATATTTCCATTGATGCCCTTTTATCGCAAACTGCGGGTTTGGGCTTGTAGACTTATCCAATAACATAATTTGTGAAATTTTGTTAGCTTTCATTGTTACAAATGGTTTCTGTGAGATTAGCGAGGACGCGTGTCCCAGTTATCATCTGTGACGTTGAGACGACTTACTTTAAATTCAGTAGGGTTGGGAATATCCGGATTTGTTCTTATTTGTCCCAACATTCTGCGACTTAATTCATTAACGTTGAAGACACGAATGAATTCGCTGTGTGGTCTTTGTCATCTCCCAGTTAACTTGCGTCTAGTAACGCGTATGTATGAGCAATGAAATTTGCCGACTCATATTTCTAAATACGGTGAGCAAGCGATTAATTAAACTAAAAATGTCCAACCTACAGTAACATTCATTTGTTCTGTAGTGTGCATTCTAGTTGGAAATAACATCTTACGTGTTTATGTACCATGATCAGTGGTTGACATATTTGCACGGTTTTGATAAATCTCATTTTCTCCACGAGTGGCAGGTCCAACCACTGGCTCCACGTAACCACGAGCAATTGTGCTTCTGTTCTTCTCGCCTCTCTGTTGTCCATTTTATGCGTTTGTGGCTATATTACTGATGTTAAAGGAAAAGTGTCTCGACCATTGGTGCCTAGGGGAAAACACTGTACCTATACAGACTCGACAACGCTATGCTGTTTCATTTGACGTTACTCTTTTGTACACATACAGATAATCTCAACGGTCTTCCTTTTTAAAGGTCGGTTGGATCTGTTTATGACGTTCATGGAAGTTAGTGCTGTGTACCATAAATTAGACTATTTATTACCCTAATGACGGCCGCTGCTTGCGCATTACTGTGAACTTTATTTAACCTTACATTGGAACCCAAATCGATACTAATCATTCTGACAGCTGTTCCGAATCTCAGTGGTTTCAAACGTTCCGGCTCGGTGGACTTACATGATTCAGTCATTGTATAACAGCAAACTATCCGCTGCTTATGCATTGAGGTGTTACTTTACAGTAAAGTATTTTGTGCCACATACTGTGCAGTCGGTCAAAATGACCAGTAATTGTTACAAGAAAATCTGAACGGTTCAGTGATCGAAAGGATCTGCAAAATGTCGGAGCACTGCGTTTATTTTATAAGAAATAAAATTAACAATTTTCTCCTGAACATTAACCATCAGTGTTACTTATCAACATTCTGTTGGCCAGAATAGACACGGTCATGTTCTGACTGTCACTTAGCACTGGCCGCGACCACATAGACTCACAATTCTACTGGTTTAAGCATTTTATTATTCCTTCCATTCAGGCTCATCATCATAAGGATAACCGGATGGAAACCCCAGTTAGCACTTCCTCTTGCGAGCCCACAGTTTCTTTAGAGGGCATTGCACGGTGGTTTCACTTATTGTTTTATACGTAAGTTGCAATATTTTGCATATTTTGCCATCCAAGGACGAGCATGTCGCAACCAAAATCGTCAGGTCTTATTTCTACCATAGCCTTAGGTATACTGGCTGATAATAAATGCAGTGTTGCAAATCCCATCCAAGTTGGAGCAAAGTGGATCTTATATTTAAACATAGTTTACACTGTATTCATCGGTTGTGGAGTTTCACTCTCTCGCGAACTCGTCTTCAGTACACACTGGCAAAATAGTCACTCTTCTCATTTCCATACCTTCAACTCGCTCTTCTTATCATACCATGAGCTTTCAATCTGTTTTTATTTGACGTGCCCCGTTTCGCACGTCAGTAAGCCCGTTAAAACGGTTCACCTATTTTCATGCTTCGTTTAATCGCATAGCTAAGAAAATCTTCGCCGGATATCTTAATATGTCTGAGCCATTCGTGAATGACTACGTTTTTTGGTTTTGACGGTATTGTGACAAGTTGCTGATTTATTTTACAGTTTACGAATCGAGATCCGATCATACCAAATGGGTAACAGACTTACTGCGCCGCAGAAGTTGTGGGGATTTCGGTATGATTCGTGGTAAAAGATTAGTTCCACTTTACTCATAAATTGACAGGATTTTCCGAATGGCGTTATCTGTCAAAACATTGCCCGGGGCTACTGAAGAAGCAATAATTTGTTGATTCTAACCTCTGGCCGATCACCCCTTGCCCTTAATCGATACCATTTCTTGTGATAAAAAACGCCATTTTACTCATCTTTATAGTATCTGCATCCCTTTTACTCCATCCTTAGATAAGCGGTGGCGTAGAGACTGGATCAGAAGCTGTGATGAGTCTTGCTGTGGCCAATTCCGGAGATGGTTCGTTCATCACAAGTGTGGAAGGAAGACAGTGTATTGAGTACCTTGCCCGCTTGAAGCAGAAGAACATGCAAGAGGAAAATAATGTGTGTGGCCAAACTCTCCAGTGCGAACCTCTATCTACTGGGTCCATTGTACGTAGGCGAAGAGGTAGGGGTCACCCGATATCTATGTTCGTTACTATCTCCTTACTGGTTGAGCATGATTTTCATGTTGCTGATTCACCATGTTGTGTGTCTACTTTTTTATCGTGATGAAAGCTCGCAAGCCTGTGGTTCTAGTTTTTTTAAGGACTTTGTGTGGCAACTTTTGTGTAATCTGTTGTCAACTCTTACCGAACTAAAGTATGCGAGTGACGTTGTCCTGCTTATCCACCCCGCCAGAGACATGCATGACAGGACCAAATAGGTTATAGCTTTGGAATTGTCTGTGTAGAATTCACTTCACACTTTTAACAACTTTCTATCCGGCTAACTCTTGTACCAGCTTGCAATATTATCTAGGTGATATCTACGAAAATGGTGACGGCGCTCGTTGTCCTCGCTTGCAGCTTCGGAAAGTATCCGGCTGTAGTTGAAGGGGCAACGTAAAATATGGTATATCCTGTTGTATGGCTCCGAAAATCTGTTTATGTGGAGAGTAGCAACGGACTAATAGTGTTCGATTATCGTTTTCTCTATCCATTGGCTGGAATCGAATTATATGGTAGTATGAGCAACGTGTGTGTTTTAAAAGCTCCGAATCATTTGAATAGACTAAAAACTGTTCCATTTCCGACAACTGAATCGCGTCTTTCTTCTTCCAGCCGGGCGTTCAACATATTAGACCTTATCATCACCTTATTCATCCTAATGTAGCTAAAAAAGGACTCTGACCGCTTTGTTGAAAAGTCAGGTTGGGAGCTTCGCGATCAGTTGAGTAGCTGTTTGGGCATGTTATGTGGTATGGCAGTGTACCACAGTCAGTGACATACCTATATCCATGCATCTATTGGTTCTTTATTTTTTTGTACATTTAAAAAGTTTGTATTCTTTTCCTGACTGTTGAGGTGAATAATAACTTGAGCTACGTTGTTATGTGGTCCTACCCAATGCTAGTTATATGTGTACGGTTGCCATCTGATTAGAGGGATCATTGTGATTGATCTAGTTAACAATCAATTGTCTTTTAATTGACGTCATCGTCTTGTTACTCTGTCTTTGCTGCGGAACAATAGTTAGTGACCACTTGCTACCATTTGAAGATTACGAACTAATTTTCACTTTGAATTTCACTTCCGGGAAATCCGTTGAGAATTAACCCATCCTGATATTAGGTGCTCTAAGTTGATTGCAATTGATCCTTCAACGATATTGTCTCCTACACGTCTAATGCTGTCAGCGCTGTTATCTTGAATCACTTTTTCATTATTCTTTCTTCACTCGGTTGTAACTTGTTCAATCGTTCGTTTCAGGTCGTAATCAAAACAGCCGTTCTTCTCATGATTTTAATTCATCTGAAGAATCTTCAAAACCACTCAACTCAACGATTGTCCAGAAGCAGATGAACGATGAATGGGAACTGACGAAGTTGCGCTCATTTGTCTTACCAGTGCCTCTACCGAGCTTTGCTGAGCAGAACGCAACTGCACGGGGCAAACAGCACACTACCGGAAGTGGGTTACCTACCTGCATTGCAAACGGGGGTCTCGGTGGTAGCTGGCTTGCTGTCGGATCTGATGTGGGTTCTGTATTCCTAATCAATCGTCATGTCAAACCGAGCAAACAAGATGACATGCATTCAAATCATTTAAAGGTACATTGCATCAAGATCGTTTGAGGTTCTTCCAACTTAGATGAGGCACTTTTCTGTCCGTAGTTCACCCATGACTCGTTCTGTCATCATTCTTGCCACCGTCGGTAATCGATATTAGTGTATTACTTTTAATCAACTACGTAACAAAATATGCTTACAGAGCAAATTTGATGGATGTGAGTCAAACGAACAGAGCAATGTCTAGTGTACACAAGTTCTTTAAATTTTATTGTCCATTGAAGCACACACTAAAATGCTTAAGTCTTATGAGCAAAAGGTAAAACACTACGTGAAGGCAAGACAGCATTTATAATACGGCTTTCTTATGCTTTTCACCTCCTCTTCACCAATGACGCATCATGAAAGCAGCATCTTTCATGACACTGCTTCTGTGCAAACACTGTCTCTCATATTGTCTTTAGCTGCAGGTAAGACGACTCTCGAGGTTTCTGTTGCGTGAGGCAAGTACTATTTACAGTTTTTGACTCATTAGTGGCCTCTTTCATTTCTCTTTGTCCATTCATTGGTTAACCACTTCCTGTCTTTCCCCAGTGAACTAAAGACCGACAACATGCAATTTTTAGTCAGCGCTAACACACTGTTTCCCATGTACATAGATCAACTTTCGTCCTTCAGTCCCGGGCTGACGCTGCCTTCACAGCCTTGGAGCAACACTTCAAATTTCGAAGTTGAAAAATTTGTCACTTGTGACTTAATAGAATATATATATATATCTTGAAGCCTTTAAGTAGAAGATGGACAACTGCGACGGTAGAATAACGCAATCGTTGAGGAAGAATGCAATGAGGATCAAAACTACTGGTCACATGTAAAGATATATGGAATTACTGATGAGTAGTCGGGGATTTGGTTAATTTTCAAGTTGAACATCACCCACAATTGATCGCAGCTGTCGCATCCCCATAGACTTTCCAGTCGGCCCCTTTCGAAAAGAAGCACTAGACTCGAGTTTCGCTCTCATTAGAGCTCGTCAGTAGTCTAGGAAGTCCTAATCGCGGGGTTATCGATTGGAGTTAACAGACAGTAAATGTGTCTCCATTTCGAGACGATCGGGCAACCTGATCATTACTCACAAGCGAAAGTGGTTGAGCGTTCACATATGATAATTCGGTCGTGCCTAACGTGAGGTCAATGGCGCAGTGGTAAACACGGTTGCCTCATGAACAACATGTCCGTGGTTCAAGTCCCGGTGGTGGCGATGATATGCACTACTGACGAGCTCTAATGAGAGCGAAACTCGAGTCTAGTGCTTCTTTTCGAAAGGGGCCGACTGGAAAGTATATATGGAATTATTTGGAACGCCAAATAAAATGTGCGATTTTGGACCATGGAAGCGAGTTCAACATTGTGGACTGACCAACTTGGATTGGCAGATTATAGTGTCATGATGCTTGAATGTGGAGCATATTAGCTTGTGTTAAAAGTTTCGCGTGACTAAAGGAATGACAAACCGTTTTGCCAAAAATAGAGGTTGTGCCTAAGTATTTTTAAAAATTTAATCTCATTACTGATAAGTAGTTTGGCAGATTTGATAATTTAGAGGAAAGCTAACTGAAAAATCTGGACTGGAGCTGACGCGGCATATGCTCTACCAGCTGAGCTACGAAACCACGCCGGAAGCCCAGAAATTTTACACTTGGACCTAGTTACTCACCCAATCAACTGTGTCTATGGAACCCACCAAATGATCCAGGAGATCAACTGCCTACACAGGATTTCTCGATCAGTTCACGCTGTAATCCACCAACGCTACCGATGAACATTGAAATTGTATTACCGATATGACACAGTTGGTTGGATGGGTAACTATGCCCAAATGTGACATTTCTAAGCTTTCAATGTAGCGTCGCAGTTCAGCTGGTAGAGCATTTGCCGCGTGTGGGCATGCTGTTGCTGTCGTCAATTAGAATCCAGCTGAAATCCAGGATTTTTGCAATTGAGTCACTTCTAAGTTCTGTATTAGTTTTCTGAAGAATGACGAACAAACCAGCTCAGTGGTAGCATCTTGAAGCATGACACTTCTGTCGTCATTTAGATCTGCGCAGCTCGCAACAGCGTCATCATCTTTTCAGATAACCATTTCCATATATACAGGTTGATCTTTAGATGCAGGAGGAAAAAACGTGGAAAATGTTTGACGTTTTATGCGGTATTATAGCTGCTCAACCAAGCATGGAAGTAGATTACATTCGATTGTCATAATCCATGACAAGTCTCGAATCTTAGGATGAAAACTGTCGAATTGGAGAATGATAAATAAGATTTTGCAGTCTATATTATTAAACGCGTTGTTGAAGTCGGAAAAGCAACGCACAACAGCTCTACATCGTTTTTCAAACCGTAAGAAAATAGAATGAAGTATGGTTTCCAACTTGTCCCCTGGAGTACACTGATTCGTTTCTTAAGCAGACCGTCTCATCCCCGATCACAATTAGCGGTTTTATTTTTAGAAAATAAATAATTTTCCCTGACCGTCTGGTGACCTGCTTGCCGGGTGGTTGCGCGAATCTTCAGTTTTTGTTTTCCAGCTAGTGTATTGCGAATATTTCGGTAATAGCTGCAAAATTCGTCCTTTCTGCATGCAGATGAAGAAGGAATGTATTCTCTGTGTATTCTCTACGAGCTGCTGCTGATCCTATATCTGATCTAACTGTTTCGCCATGTTTTGGGTTACATAGGAAATATGGGGTTTCATAAACACACTGATAGTCCGTATCATAAACTGCTAACCGTGCATATTCTGGACGCAGACTGACTTATTTTTTCTACTCAGCTTCGATATTCCTACTTCCCGTTTGTGAGTCAACCCATACATGGTTTCAGTTTATTCACAATGTTATGCAAGTCGCTAACACTCATAAGCGCACGTATATATGATGCATTCTCTCGAGATGCCTCTTGTTTGATCAGCGAAACGAGTTGTTCTTACCATCCGACGGTTACCTGTACGCAGTTGCTTTAACTGTGGCCTTCAATTGACAGCCTGTACCAAAACAAAAACTAACATGGTTTATAGATGTTTCATAGTTGTCAGACAGATCCACGTTTGTTGAAACTTTAAAGCACTGGTAGTTTATAATAACTTATATTCTACTCTTCACCTTGGAGTCAGTTGTCTTTGCGGGTCCGTCACTCATTTTTGGTTTTTGCGTTACTTCTGTCTGACACCAGCCCTTCCTGGTCTACCCAGATGTAAGCGGTGGATTGTCTACTGGCGTGTGCAGTCTAGCCCTCAGTTCATCCCCCTCGCATCCGTCAAAAACGGAACAGCGCCAAAACTGTTTGTATCCCCTGATGGCTACTGTGTGTGATCAACCCGGATGGAGTGTGCTGCGGGTATGGCGCACTGATTTGAATCAGCCGGAAGCAGATGATTGTCCTCTTGCGGATACGTTGACGCTTTCGAATGACCAAGTTAAAGCTCGGAAGTGTAAAAATCAGCGAACTGACCCGTGCTCCGATCTTTCTTCCGACTCCGTATCGGCCGTTGACCTCACCGTCGATAAAGCGGAACCCCAATGGGGTGACTGCAACGTTCGCCTACATCCTTACGCTACAGCGTCTTGTTCCATTTTCTCTACGGGTGCAACTCCACCCCCCTCCCCAACATCAGCGTCTGTGAAGGGGCAAGTGAGTCACTACATAAATCTTTCAAAATCCTTTTTACCCATAGATTGCAGTAAACCGTAAACGGTCTGTGGATCCATCGACTGTCTCAGTCAAACGGATACTGGTATCCCCCTTTGATGCACAAATTGGCATGTACAGTTTTTAGCAACGTTTTTTAGGACCAACCTCAAATTTGCCATGATAAACTACTTGTCAGGTACTAGCACTCACCTACGCTTCAGAATAGCTTGTACAATTACTCATTGGCCCTCTGTCGCATACTGAACGGTTAGGCTTTCGTTTGTTGACCGAAAAAACAAACTGCACACGCGTGACCTGCTTTTGTAACTAACGGTGACTGCTGAGCGTGAATACCACATACGTAAATAAAACTTAGAAGTAGGATATGGGCCAAAATTATGATAACCACTGCAGTACACCATCAGTCTTATGGACGTTGCTTGAGACGATTAGACTATTCCTGATAAGTAGCTTGGTAGATTTGATAATTTAGAGGAGATCCATTTGCGAAAAATCTGGACTTCAGCTGGATTCGAACCATCGACAGAAACACCATGCCCAAACGCGGCAAGCGCACTACCAGCTTAGCAAACGAAGCCACGCCGGAAGTTCAGAAATTTCACATTTGGACCTAGTTACCTACCCAATCAACTGTGTTATGTGGAACCCACCAAATGATCCAACCGATTGACTGCCCAAGCAGGATTTCCTGATCAGTTCACGCTGGAATCCACCAACGCCACCGATGAGCATTG
>JTDE01021381.1:0-50404 GCA_014338405.1 Paragonimus skrjabini miyazakii | reverse complement strand
AGTGGCTTAAACACAGAGATATACTGAAACTGTATGTGAACATACTGTCGGCGTCTCATTCCTCTACTGCAGCTCAGGTTAGGGTCAACAGTAAACTGACTGACAGTTCCGACACCAAAGGCGGCATATGTCAATAGTTTTCACTTTCACTGTTTCTTCAAATCTGGCACTGACAAAATAATACAAGGCTGTCTGTAGCGTCTGTCTGTCTGCGTTAATGCACTACTCCTGTTTCTTGATCGTCACCCTCAGATCCCGTTCAGGCCCTTCAGGTGACAGTGGTCACAGTGAAGTTCTGCTCAGCATTCTTTGAGTTATATGAGGATGCGCTCACAATTTGCGCTAATCATGATGACCATTTCATACTTAGTAATGCTCATTGGTCTGGTGACCCAGTAGATAGGGACTTTGGTTCGTCATCCGATGGTTGCCGGTTGGAAACTTGTTCGGACTGTCTCCGCCTTATGTATCCAAATAAGGGCGGGACTTTTCCTGAGCCATTACACTTTTTCATAAGCTGAAATCGCCCAGCCGTTTGTGATTGGCTTACAACTTCTGTGGTCTAGTGGTTAAGCGTTAGCATTGCCATTCTGTGATAGTCCAACGCTGACACTTACCTACAAGTCATGAGCTTGATTCCGTGGCGCGCATGGTGTTGTTGAGGTCTAAAGAGGTTGAGCCAGCTGTCTACCGATTCGCTGATGGTTACTGGGACTAACTGTTTACAAAGATAGTATCTTTTACGAATGATCGTTTTGAAATCTGTTTAAGACTGTAACTTAAGCCATTGGTTTACTGATTACAAACAAGAAATAACTACTAAAACACTTTCTCATCCGTAGAGGTAGTACTTGTAAACGTACTTTGATGGCAACTCTGTGTGCTTCACAAATAATTCATCCAAAGAACCTGCTGTTTAAGTATTTTCATGCCGGTCCATCCCCGTCAGCTGTTCATTTTTGTAAATTAATGCAGACAAGTGGAATTGCAGCCGAACGAGCAAATTATCGATTCAGACATTGCCAATTTATGCGGGCAATCTTTCGACCCTGCACCCCGGTTTCCATGTCCTCCAGTTGTCCTTCGGAAACTGGTTTGTTTCGAGTGGATCCGAGCGCCTATCCGCATTACATGCTTGTGACCACCGTGCAACCCCTTTGTGCCAACCGGAAAAGTGTCAGTCGTCTGGTAGTCTGGCTAGTGCCTGACTTTCGGCCGAATGATGAATCGAGTGCATCCCAAAACACCAACGTCGCACCGCTGGAGACAATTCAGTTACACAACTGGGCGAGTGTTGCTCTTCCTCCAGGCCAACTGCCTGCATGTCTGACTGTGCTTCCAAGTCGCCACCGATGTTTAATTGGAATCGGTACCATGGAAGGTCGTGTCGACGTGTACTTGTGAGTTGTGTCTCAGTGCTACTCTCAGTATGACAGTGGTTTCATATTGTACGCATTTGATTGCGTTTATTTTCAAGAGCCCTTCAAATAAACTATTCATCACCATCATCATCATCATCATAGACAGCAATACATCGGTGGTTCACACTTATGCTTAACTGCCATACAACCATGAAGAAGAAGAAGAAGAAGAAGCAAACCCTGTGTAGGAAGAGAGGGGGAAAAAGGGAAAGGGGAGGGGATCTAACCACTATATTCAAACAAACAACATCAAGACGCCTACACCTTGCAAACAAACAACCGAGGTGTCTATCTACTTGCTCAAAAACTCATTACAGTCTGTTAACCTCGAACTTATTATGTTTCTCCTAGTTTTTTTGGTCCTGTCTGATCTCTGACTAATATGATGTGAGAGGCTTAAGAGTATACACCGTAATAATAAACCAACAATAGTCTAATGATCATTGGCGTATATAACATTTTTCTAAGAGAAGATAGTTTATTCCACCGTGTGATGTCTCGTAAATCATTTCATTCACATCTTACTGAATAACAGCATTGTTCAGTGCTATGCTGATAAAACCTTCTGATGTGAAAACAGAAATGTGCAGATAGAGCCATTCGGAACATGTGTTCAATTATGACCTTCAAACCTCTTCGTCAAGATCACTTTATTCACTGTTTGGTGAATCAATTGGACGTCTCTTCTGTTCAACAAACTGGTCTCACATATTTTCTGCTAACCGTTTCCATCATGTAAACGTGAAAGAAGAGCGTATCGGTTGCGTTCGGTATATGTATGCTGTCCACTGTTTGATGTGTATCTTTCACATATGGCACTTATTGCTTCACCTGTTACTTTTTCACAGGATAATTTATGTAAGTAATTTCGAATATCCAGCCGCACTTCTATCAGCTAGGATACAGTACATTTGCTACCGACTTAACTGACTGCAGTTTATCTAACTGTATATAACTTCCGTCTGACTGACATATGGGGGCGCTTTCATCGGGGAAACGTGTGTACCCAGTTTGATGTAAGAAAATTTCCCGTTCATGCATATGATTGCGTTGCCTCTACAAAATCCTACCATGAGTAACAGTTTTGTACGTGATTCATTTTGGTCAGTCTTTCCATTCGCTATTTCCCCGATTGGTTTTTTTCGGTCCTTCACGCGCGAATTGATCCACCATTACAGTACAAATTCACAGATAGTTAGAATCGAGTGTCTTTTGCTAGCTTCGTTCGAGCGCGACCTTTCTATGTTCGTAATTTAAGCGTAGAAACGGATTTTCATTTGAAACTTATGCAGTTCCTGTGATAGAAATTGGGATCGGTCGCGGGCCACCAGTGTTCAAAATCGGATGGAATGTCCCTAGACTAACTAACCGCTGGAATCGCCAATTCTACCTTTGCGCTAATTACTTCTTCCCACTATTTTGGGTCATACTTTTACATTCAAAATAACACGAGGTGCATTTGTTCTCGTTTCACTTTAGGCTTTACATAGCGCGTTACTTTATTTTATCACTTGATACAGGGATGTGTCTCTTTAGGTATTAGGGTTTTCGTTTTTATGCATTGATGCTCGGGGTGGACTGCATCGATCGACACAGTTCGGATGCTTTATCTGTATATCCCACCTGACCTTAGCACTAAGTACAGTGTCTGGCATAGGTCATTTTTGTCGACTTCATATCATTTTGACCTGCATATAGATTGCTTACTTTGAAGCTCTTATGGTAGCGACCCTTTTCCGACCACCGGTTTATAATTTCTCGTCGGTGTAAATATTACTTGTGCTTTTTGAATACATCAATCGGGTGCTATAGCTTGTGACGGAGTGGTTTGTGGGTTAAACAAACAGTAGATTTCAGTAGATGTCAGACGAAACATTCCTCCTTGAAGTTCGTACAACAGATTTATAAAGAAGATCCGTCGAAGACAAACGTAATTTGGTCGCCGATTGTGAAGGTTGTCTGGTGGAGAAGGTTGAGAAAATGAAGGCCGCTCTTACTTCAGGGAACACTGGCAGACTGCTCAAGCCTATCCGTGTTACTGGTCCAAGGCGTGTGTCTGTCAGTAGAACTATCAAAGAAGCAGATGGCACATCCACCTACAACGATTCCAGGAGGTTAGAGTGCTGAATGGAGTATCTTAAGCGTCAATATAGGTGACGTCTTGCTTCTGCTGTGTTACCGTCACAAACACAATTGCAGTTCGCCTCTCAAATACAACAGGGTTGATAGCCCACAAGGTCTCGTGCCGACACTTTTCAAAGAAGGTGAGGGGACGTTGGTTGAGGCATGGACTCAACTGTTTCAACTTACGTGGACGATGGAGAACATTACTATCTGCTGGGGTCACTCGGTACTAATTGCCATATTCAAGAAAATAAGCTGAGATTGCTGCGAAAACCATAGAGGGATTAAATTGACCACAATCACTACTGAGGCTCTGACATCCATCATACTTCATCCACTCACTACAGGCCACCCGGGAGGCAGCAATTAGGAGAAAAGCTGGCATAGTTTTGCCTTGGTCGATGATTACGTTCATTCCTGATCAGATTACGAGATAACGTTCTACGTACCACTGGACAGAATTTCTATTTTGACCGACTGTAAGGATGCGTTTGAATCGATGTATGCTTTCAGAGTGGCTTAAACACAGAGATATACTGAAACTGTATGTGAACATACTGTCGGCGTCTCATTCCCCTACTGCAGCTCAGGTTAGGGTCAACAGTAAACTGACTGACAGTTCCGACACCAAAGGCGGCATATGTCAATAGTTTTCACTTTCACTGTTTCTTCAAATCTGGCACTGACAAAATAATACAAGGATGTCTGCAGCATTCGCAAAATGCCGGCGAGGAGCTACTGCCTGGTGGAAGATAGATTGATCTTGATTATACCGACCACAGTGCATTGTTTGATTATTTTCATGCAGCACAGACAAAGCTAGACGCAACTTCGCGCTCTACTAAACATTCTGGAATGCGCTTTGCAGTTCTAGAATGCTGTGTTTCTGTTAGACGACTGTGATTACGTAGAGTTACTGTTGTATAATGAAGTTATGGAAATTGTTGACCGGTCTGTGTACCTAAGGTGTTGAGTTAGCATCGGCGGAGATGTAGGAAATGGTATGGAGGTCCATATCTTTGAAGCTAGAACGTTGTTCACTAGTTTAAGACAAGTCTAGCTACAGCGGTTGAATGCCTTTGGTGAGATGTCTGTTAATCGGCCATTGTTTGGCCGAGTCGTATGTGAAGGAAGTGCACTTCGTGACGCGAATCAGTGGATTTCGTAAGGAGACTGTCTGAATGATGTCGCATTAGTTTTCAAGCTGTAAGCAACTAAATGTCGAATGTTTGGATATAGACGTCTGTCTGTAGTGGTTGTGCCCTTTCCTGTTCCTCTCTCTTCGTCCTTTTTGACTGTGGTTTGTTTTTTCTTCATGGTTGTATGGCAGTTTTGCGTCAGCGCGTATCACTGGCGTGTTGCTGTCTTTGATGATGATGATGATGATGATAGTGATGGTCAAGTCATTCTCTTTTTCTGGATGGCCAGAATTATATGGCATCCTATATCAGAATCTTGTGGTAGTCGAAACCCCTTCACTTGCTATATTAGTTGAATTCAGAGCCTCAATCTACTGTTTTCTCACTACTATTCTGGACTGCTCATTTTTGACCGAGGGTGAACTGTGATATCGGTTACCGAATAGAAGCTAATCTTTGTAATTATAATCTCTGTATAAATCATCTGCCTGTCTTACTTGATACTGGTACAACCGTAGCTAAGTTGTTTATGAGCTTCAGCACCAATGGTGGCATACTTCAAACGTGTCCGCTTTCGACATTCTTGTTCATTTTTACGCAGACGAATTGGTTGTGGTCTAACCAAGGCTCTCGGAATGGTAGCGTCGACCTCCTACTTTATAGAACGACGACGGATCTTGGCTGTGCTGACTACAGGGTTTTGCTATTCGTTAACTTTCAAGTAGGGTAACGAGGTTGTTAAGATTGTCAATCAATTAATTGACTCAGGAGGCTACATCACTAATTAGGGTTGTTTTGTAGCAATTGTGGTCATCTCTGACAACTGGACTGTAGCCCTCTAAAGTTTGAGTCAAACGTATAGGGGAACCTCAGCGATGTCGCACACTTACCGATGTATACTTGACACTGCGCCGCTATTCACCAACAATTCTGAATTACATTAACGTAAGCATGTGTCGAACAGTTTGACCGGGTCGACTCAGTGACCTGTTGTTTGTATGTGTTTGACGATCTTTGAAGCCGGCTTCTTCGAGTTGTCTGCAGTCAACGGATCAAGCACTGGTCTGGTCTACTTCTGTTGTTCCTACAATTAAACAGGTATAGTATGCGGTGGACATATTGAATGCTGGTGCGTATCTCTGTGATGAAGAATCAGCCCTCTAGCGCTTAACATGATGTGCAATTGAACAACTGGGCAGGTGCGTTGCAACTCTGATGTCAGTTTTGACTTGAGTTGCTGGAGAACTGGTCACTTCTGACTCATGATTGCACGCATTTGCCATTTTTCTTCGTACTACAGCTTGTCAGTTGTACGTCTTCTAACCATGGTATCCACAATTTTTTCGGGACAACCGTTTTGTATCTCTTTCTACTTACCCCCACTTCCATCGGTCGATCTACTTTGCGTTTGTTTCTGACTCTGTTAACTATGGTTCCCACTATTTTCCGCTTGCAAACAATCGGTACGAAATTAGGGAACTGTAACTTTACAATCAACAGACACGGCAAACAGTTGTTAACTTCCTACCCTGAATCTACAGTGGTGTTTGAATGACTGGAATTTCAATAATTATGAAATATAGTAGAAGAACATTCATCCTCATCCCATGGGTCTAATGTTCAAGTCACCACTGAAACAAGTAAACATACTGCAAATGCAGACTTAATTTGGAAACCCGTTTGTTCAGGTAAAGTGTTCTTACTGTTGCTTGGGTGGACAACACCGACTAGTTTCGTCCAAAATTGGTTGATATTTCACATAAGTTTTTGTCACTCGCAACACAACACGGTGTTGTTGTCCGTCCGTTGACTGCAATATTCTGCGAGAGCCCAGCTCCGTCGATCATCATACTCATCCTAATAATCGGTCACCTAATTAATCTGAGCAGGTCGCTGAAAATGTAATCGGAACCGGACACAATTGGTGAACAGGGAAGCAGTGCTCATCAGGCAACATCGACCTGTTTTGTCTGCACAGAAAGCTCTGACTAAATCAGTCTGCTTGCCCTGGAACTGATTGCTTCCCTGGTGTGTGATAGGTTAGTACTATTTCAGTTGGTCCGTTCAGTCGTTACTGTTAGGCCCAGTTTGTACGATGTGCTTATTTTATGATGGCGACTGAATGAGGCTGGCATCCTGCGATATCCCACTGCTGTTTTGACAAAGTTATATTCATTCGAACGTCAGGCGATTCGTACGAACTTGTACCAAGAACACAAGGCACTCACAGTCGAATTCCTCGTTCACTTATTTTTTTGTGTACCGCGGAAGTGTTTTCCGAAGTTTTTGTACGCATTTCCCTCTGTTCCAGATGCCTTATAACTTGCCTAGATGTATGTAGCGAAGATGATTCCTTGGTGCTTCGCTTTGGATTAATATCGAAACAACGCAGTACACTTGCGTTTTGCTCCGCCGTGCCCACTCGAATTCTGATTGTTATTTGCAAGCACACGACATTTTTTCTCGCCTGACGGACTTTGTTTTTTTTACAGTTTTTCTCCGCACAAGCGCCAGTTCACCTGTGTTTACTCACTGAACGGTGCCCATCCGATCTTCGTCACAGCGCTGACTTTCTTGCCGCCACATCCATGGACACAACAAGATGCCTCAAAATCTGACAGCAAACAGTCCACTGTTGTGGATGAGTCTTTTGAATTGGTCAGTGTTAGTGTGGATCGGGCTCTCCGATGGCACTCCGGGCCGAGCTATTCACACATCGGTCGACTGGCTCGTGGCTTGCATGACCCACACAGCGACTCACGTTGGGGTCGTTATAGCCTGCAACTGGCCACCACGTTGGCCTGCTTGTTAGTCATATTTCTAATACCCATCTATCTAGCCCTATTGGATGCCATTCTGACTTGGTTTCTGTGATAGTGATTATATCTTGATACCAGTTCAAATACATAATATTCGGCTGCATTACAGCACTGGTTTGCGTTCATGCTCTCTTGTAACCACCGTCTTTCAACTTCCTTTTCTGATTACTATCTTTCGGGATACAACGGGTCCTCTGTTATCGTCTTTGGTTGCCATGACACCCTACCTTACTTTGTCTTCTTCATGTTGTTCATCAATTGTGTTAAGTCCATTTACAATCTGAAATTTTGGTTGTGCTCCCGTGCCTGATAATTATAATGTTTTTACATCGGCTTCTATCGGCTCGCCCTCTTTTGCTGCGTTCACCTACCCACATTGCGTGTGTACAGATAGATGTGTCGTGTTGTTATGACCTTTCATCGATCACTTCATCTGGTCTTTTGTTTGCATGAAGGGATTACTAATTTCACGACTATTGGGATTTATTGATTCACTGTAGATGGCTGGGTTGTCATTTTCCGTTTATGATTACGCCCATTCGTCAGAACACGCATTCAATGCTGAGCCAATAGGCCACTATCTTTTCATTGTTTAGTGCAAATCAATAATACGCTCTATGCACCCCGACAGTAAGTTTTTTTTACCTACTGACATTTTCAGCGGATGAAATACAGTTAACCCAATGATGCTGAATCGTACAGTACCAATACCCATGATGCACCTCATTAAGTGACCACAATCAGCTTCATATTAAAAGTACTGTTGATTAAGTTTCGCGGTCAATTCAACAATAAAAAGGCTGAGTTTGTGCAGAACTCGCGCTAACTAAGGAAAACAGAGATCTAGTGAAAAATGTAGAAATACGTCTAGAGAAATCTGAATAAAGGAAATGAATTGTGTCAGATTTTTGCGTATTGCAAACTGTTTCAAGGATCTAGTAAGTGTGCAGTCCTTCGGCAATACACTGGGGAGAACTGGCAAGCAATACCCGTCCAACAGAGAAACATAAATTCACTGATAAACCGACTAAATGATACAGAATGTTGTTTTCTTATCTTCGTGGACGGTATCATCGGTGTGAGGTGACCGCACTATATCATCGCTCGTAGTAACTAGTTGATTGACAGAAAAGTGTTGATGTAGAGGTTCGTTGCATGTGTATTGGGAAGTTTCTCTTATGAAGTACTTTTTGTAGATGGAAAATGTTGACGCACTTTGAAGCGCCAAGTGACAGACTATGAGATTCTGACCGGCGTGATAATTTAGACAGATTACCCAACGAGGCAGGTAAAGAAAATCTGGTTGGGTATTCGATATTTAACACCACGCTGTCCGCATATTTGATTGTAAATGTGTGCTCATAAGTTGGTTTGGGCGCTAGACAAAAATCTGAAAGGATTTTGTCATTTAGAACAGCAAAGCGATGAGGTTTGATCACCAAATAGAGTGAATTGGTTTCGATTCATAAATGGATCGCGTGCGAGGTTTGCATGCCAGATTCGTTGAGAATTTGAGGTAGCGTCTCTTCATCACTACCCTTCGAACGCATCACTGTCACTTGAAAGAAATACAGGTTTTCCATCAAACACTGCTACAGCGGCACGAACTAAGCAGATAAATATATCAAGGCTTAGCCATGAGTGACATTAGGTGGATTGGCGTTCGTTTGAACTTTTATTTAAGAGGTAAGTATTCTACCGAAAACTCAACGTTACATATGAGTAGGAAATCGTGCGAAATTTGATCGTTTTCTTCTAGGATCTGGTGTAATTTATGCCGTCCTCCGATGGCCAGCAATTTTGTGGTACGTGAAACACTGAACGGATGACTCAGGTGGGGGTTGGTGTAGCTGCACATTCCCTAAGAACGACTGGTGGTAAGTCGTGGGGCCGGATTGCTTTGCGAGACTTTGAACGAATACGTCCTGCGAAAATGGCTCAGCACTCAGTGAGAATAGATAGATCGGTGAGGAAGCTAAATATATGGGACTTGAAAAAAATCATTCGCTATCTTGCTGAAATTGCAATCGGGCTGTCGGATGTCGATAACGAGTTTCTTGTCAGGGCAGCTCGATTTACTCAACCTCTTCGTAACTCGACAAATCTGGCAGCAATAATGTGTGGATGTACACCGAATGCAAACAATTTGATTCACATCTGACAGACTGAAATGCATCTGTCGAGTGGATAACCTGTGCTTCACGTCCTTTTTCGTCCCGTGAAGTCTTTAGAGGCAACAGGGGGGAAATCTTTCCGTACGATTAAGAATCATTTCGGAGAGGCTGCAAGTATCGGAGCAGAAACTGAGGCAACCTGTCAACTGATATTGGTAAACTGACTAGTTACTGTGAACCAATAATTTTAAATCGTACACAGATATCCCTTTCTTTTGCCCATTTTGGTTATTGAAAGAGATCCCCCGGGTCGCTGTGCTGTTCTATTCTCCCGCTCGGTGATGAGTACGCTTATGAAAACTGAACTGCCGTTTGATTCAGTTTCGTGAAACGAGAGTAGATTCGGATGAATAGAATTTAGAAGCACGACTCGAGTTTCCCTCTTGTTAGTAGTAGTGCCTATCTTTACCACGGCCGGAACTAGAACTCCGTCCACGCTCTCATGAGGCAAGCATTTTGACCACTGCGCCATTGTTCTGACATTAAGCACGACGGAATCATATCTGACGGGCTCTTACATGAGGGAACTCGAATATAGTGCTCCTTGTCAAAAGCGATCGACTGGAAAGTCTATGGGAAAGTGACGGCTACAATCAATCGAGGGTGGTGTTCAATTTATAATAAAACCGAAATCCCCTGCTGCTCATCGGAATTAAGAAGATCGAAAACATAAAAATGATCAGTATTAGTAAATATCGAAACACCATAAGCATACTGTTCGTATAATGCGGCTTTGACAATATTATCTGGGACTTGTCGTTTCATCATTTCTAACGAGTGATCAGCTAAGGTCGGACTCAACGGATTACCCATAATCGCTCCGTTTATCTGTTTATAAGAAAGTCCTTCGAAATTAAACCAGTTTACTCGCAGCTACAGTAGAGCTTATCCACGCAGACCGACAACTACGTCGACGAATGGAAGAACATGTCCCGAGATGATCAAAAGAACTAATAACATCGCCCCAAACTGGTAAATACGTTGTTCGAAATCTCACATCATCGATTGCTGGGCCCCTCATGACAACAGGTCACCAAGTTGACCCATTATGGTTACGTAATCAGAACCCGAAGCTATTGGCATCCGGCGAAGCTATGTGGATTAAAGCACTCTGGCCTGTGCTGTATGTACGAAAGCGGTCGAAACAACCCCATGGGGTTGACGTAATACTTGGTTTGAATGTATGCATGTCTATCTACAATGGCCTGTCGTATATAACGTGCATGTTTTACGCTTGCGACTGACAAGAGCAAACGAAGTATTAATGTGCCGCAACATATGTTATTTTTGATGGGATGATCCTTTAAAACACAAGAGGGAGAGGACTCTACGACAGAGCGACCAGCGTTACCAAGTTCCGAGTACCTGGGAACTTCAAGCAGGTGCATATGTTGAGATAGGTTAGATTGAGCCGTGCGCTTCCACATGTAGGAGGTATGGTAGTGTTGTGCAGGTCGATGGCTGTCATACAGTTAGTATAAAATCGATTGTATTCACTGTATAGAATGCGTACTGGCATTTCTAAGTAGAGCTTGCTAGGGCTGAACACAATACATTACGTATGAAGCTGGATCTCGAAATTGGTTGCACCCTAAAGCAGCCAACGGATCTCAGACCTTTTGGAAACCACTGGCGTAAGTATTGTAGGTGTGCCACATCGTTTTTTTTTACTTCGATGACACACCGTGCAACTTGAGTATTTGGATAAAAAAACTTTTACGCACACAGATTAGCATTTCGCTAACGGATTTTACATTCGCTCAGTTGCGTTTGGCTCGGTGGCAGTAAATCGGGGTTGAACTTGTTCGCCACGTTTTAGCTTCCATTTACTTGTTGGTGTCGATACCTGTTCAGAAAAATCGATTATGGTTATTCTATTTTGATTTTTCTTCCTCCTTTGAGATTTTTAGTGAACATTGAATCGGAAATATGATGGTATTATCCATGTAGAAGTTAGCTACGTGAATATAACACTTTATTTTCTCATTAGACAATCTCGGAGAATGTGAGCGGTGTCCATTGTGTGTAGTTGTACTTATAACGACAAACAGACGGCACTTAATTTACCAATCAATTCTTGCTACTCATTAGTTTTAAGTAGCGCGAGGTAATCGCACCCCTCTTGTATAAATGCTGCAGTGTGTAAATGCCAATACTTATCGAGCAGTACATTCCGTACGTATTCTCAAAATCTGCTTGTCCAGCGACTTATCCGACATCTCTTTATGGGTGGGACAACTATGCAGTGGGTGTATTGTGTACGAGGATTTCATTGTTATGCCGTCTTTTAATGATTTATTTACTCATTGAACCCAAGTTGTGTTGTGCATGGTTGGTGCTACTGATCAACGATATCGCAGTGTCTGCATTCTTCAACCACACTTATTTACAAAGGTGGGTTGTGGTTTTTGCAGTGCCTGGAGTACTTTCGATAGGCTTTAGTTTTCGCTCTTCACAAGAACAGTTTCATCATGATCATGATAGACAGCAATGCACCACTGGTTCTCATAGATACTTAACTGCCACACAACCATGAATAAAACAAACCCTGTACAGAAAGAGAGAAGAAGAAAGAAGGGGAAAGGAAGGGTTTTAACTACTAAAAATAACTCCGTCTATATTCAAACATTCAGCATGCAGGTGCCTACACTTTGCAAATAAACAACAAAATTAAAGTTGAAATTAAACCGTCATCAGCAAGACAGCTTCCTGTCACGTTGAAGCTGGACCTTGACGCGGTGTGATGGGTTGCACATCTCGATGATCCATTGGGCTAAACTGGACGGTGTGACGACCACATCGACAGTCACCCACACCAGGAAGATCAATAGGTAGAGGTCTGACAAACCACAATCTCTTTGTCCTCTAGGTTAGCTCTTAGAAGAAGGCTGACATCAATTTCCACTAAATGTACTGGTCCTGGTCCACTGCCTTACGGTACAGGCTTTGGTTACAATTCAAAACACACGTTAAACTGCAATCTCTGACACGTAGTCAGCTGAAGGTAGAATGAAAACATGTGACGGTAATAGCGCCTAGCTTTATCGAACACAAGAGAATCAATCATATTAACGATGAGACATAGATAAGACAAGCAGTCACCCAGTCGATCGTGTGAGTAACCCGATTGGATCGTTCGGAGCCAGGTTGACAGAGAGCAGGATAAACATGCGTGCACGGGATGATTCGTCGCTTCATAAAAATTGGATTACCTTTGAGTTTGAGCAAAACTGATTTCATACGCATAATACCAGAAGCTTTCGAACATTGAAGGAGTAAATTGCACATATGTGATTCGTGTGCATCCGAAAACAATGGAACAGAAGTTTTCAAAAGTTTCATATTTTTCAAACCAACGATCCATGGCCCACTGTTAATGACTAAAAGGTGGCAATTGTTAACACTGAGCTGATCATCAGAAAGTGTGATTTGACAAGAACCAAGAATTGTTAAGACGTGTCACGGAAATTTCAGTAGGTTTTATAATTATCGTCTTCAGGCACTTTACGAAATCAACAGGGATGAATGATTCCGCGCTACCATTGTCCATAATGAATGAATGTTCACTAAAATTATTAACTAAATAGGTTCGTTTAATGTGGCTGATAGAATCATCAGAATTAACCGTAACAGAGTGAAAGTCAGATCTCAAGTTATCATCGTCACAACTGGAATGCGTAAAAGATGGTTTAGAACTGTGGCAAACGGATTGAATGTGGCCAATTTTACCACACCTGTGGCACTTAGCGTTACAAAATCGGCAAGTCAATGGAGATTATTTGCTACCACATGACGTACAGCTGTTCAACCGTCGGGTAGAATTTAAATCAGGTGCGGGTTTATTATCAATTGCCTTCCGAGTATATACTTTTTCAGACAGCCGCCTTTGTTGACCTTCTGATTGTCTTACTTTATTGTTGTATAGAACCATCGATTCATCTTTCACGGTAGCTTTGGTACTGATACTGTTCGCATAGTATTCTAGCTGACTGAAAAGTGGAATTCGGAAGCAATAAAAGCTTCTGTTGTAGACCATGCAAGCTAATTTCAACATTCAAACGGTCACGTAGTTGAGTTTGTAATTGGTCTTCGAAATTACACCGAGCTGCTTGAATTTGAGTCCCCAGAATGAACTGTCTGATATCCTGATTTTCTCACGAGCATATGAAATTTGGCTCATTCAGCTGCTTCAAAGCTTGCAGGTTGGACACATGAAAGCAGCAGTTTCTTCAAGGATTCGTAAGAAAGAGAAATTAGTGAATCAGGAAATAACAAATATTTCACTAAGCCGTACACCTCTTTGCCAATTACGGTGAGGAAGTGAGCGACCTTCTTTTCCGTCTTTGGCCCTTTGCCCGTGAGACACCACATTTCGAAACGTTCTAAATAGTCCTCGATTTCTCTCGACGAATTATGAATATTCAGAATCGTTGAAATTTACGGAAGTCAGCGACGCCAATTGTGATGGTTCCAGAAATACAGAAATGAAGTGGTTAACTTAGTTCGACCCCAGAGGTTGCTTAGACGCAATAATAATAACAACCGAACCAAGCAAAACACGTAATTAACCTCTCGAGCGCAATTGTACAGCTTATATATAGTCAACAATGTGATAAAACAACAGCAATGAGAAATAGGTTTAGTGAAAATAACCACATGAACTTTCTATATAAAACCGTGTTGATGATTCATTCCGACGTTTGGTACATAAGAAGGTAATTTTGAATAAACAGCAAACCCATTATAGTAATTTTGCCTCACTTACACAGAAAACGAATCGAATCATACATGTCTGGTAGACCTGTGGAAATATATACGGAAGACGCAATTGCCTTTAAGTTCACGTTCATACTTTTCGCGATACTTCAGAAATGGACGTCCGAAATAATTTACAGATAGGGATACGCAATGTAAGCAACAACCGGGAGATCAGATTCATGTGCACCGTGCTGTCCGCGAAATCGGACTGGTTAGTTGGAACCACCACTGCACATCTGTCGGCTACTGTTACTAATACACTTTGGCGTCAAACTGCTTGTCGATTTCAGCCTCACTGTAGCACTGCGTTCTTGTCTACGGGATAGTGCACCCGCTTCAGTGGCCTCCTACATTTGTTTCTGTAGAAACAGTTAGATTGGCCGCTCGTTGAAATGCCGGTAAACATCACCCGGTCTGTTTCAACAGGGAGTAAATCAATCCACTCAACAGCGTTCTACTGTTTGGTGAGTATCAGTTTACTAGTTAAATGCGTGCGTTTCTTTCAATCCACAGTGTAGTGATCACCTAGTCGAGAACAATAAGTTGCCAAAATACTTCGTTGTAATCGTGGCCATCGGTATTTGTCTTCGTGACCCACTCTGACCCCTCAAAAAGGAAAAATCATTCTCTATGCGTTATGGCCATCGTTTCCAACCTGAAAGTTTCCATTTGACGGGCGCTAATGAGTTTAGGTTTTGTCAGGACTGCTGCCGCAATTCTGGCACCAAATGAGAACTTTTGGTGGTATCAATTATTAATGCTTGAAACAATTCACATGTTATCCAAAACCAAATCGAATCGTTCCGAAAGTTCTCCCACTGTTTGCGTTAGCTGATTTTGAAGTCTTGTAGTTTACTGTTTTATGAAACTAGCTGAATGTGTTGTGTCATTTCACTCAAAACAGTCTCGCGCTTCATTCTACTCATATGTAAAACGTAAAGTTTGACACTTTATACACGGGTTCCTAATGTTTTGGCGGCGAAAGAAGCTTGACTTGCAAATTCGTTTATTGCACGTACCCCGTACAGGTAATGTTAAAAATGGAACCACAAACGCGTACACTCATTTGCATGGCAGACGTGCATTCACATACACTGGCAGACGGCATG
This sequence comes from Paragonimus skrjabini miyazakii, assembly GCA_014338405.1. NCBI lineage: Eukaryota > Metazoa > Platyhelminthes > Trematoda > Plagiorchiida > Troglotrematidae > Paragonimus > Paragonimus skrjabini miyazakii. The sequence continues at coordinate 34,860 of JTDE01021381.1, read as the reverse complement.
TTGTAATTCGCCCTGGTGGAACTTCTTCCATAGCGCGTACACACGATTTCGATAGTCTCCTCTTGTCCGTTGTCTTCCTAGCGTTGGGAGCTTGCCCTTTTGTTTCTGAATGTCGCCTGTGAGTAGTACACTACTTGTGAGCAGTATACTATTCACAACGAAACTGTTTGTGATATAACACTCCTCCTCCTTCTGAGGTTCCTCTGCATCTGCCGATGAATACTCTCTGACCGATGCAGTGTTGCCTCCCGGATTATTGTTCTCATGGTTCGTCGCTGCGTCACTTCATGCCACGTTACTAACTCACTGGCATGCACTCGTTTCGGTTCGCCATCCCTCTTGATCGTGTATACTGGGTCCCGTCTGGAAACTACCAAATACGGACCTTTCCATTTAAACAGAAGTTTTCTTGATCCTGGGCCGCTGGCACCCGTTTTCCGATGATCTGGATATTTCACCCCTTCTCCTAGGGTGAACATTCGAGTTTTGCCGAGCCAGTGCGTTGCGGATTGCTCCTTTGTGTGTGCCTGCGATGCTTTCAGATTTTTTTTGCCTCTTCCTCCTTCGGCAACCAAGTATTTAGTGGAATCACTACACTCTGGCCATATTCCAATGTCCTGATCCACCGGAGGTCGAGGGGTTCTACCGTGTATCAATTGAACTGGAGATTTCTTCGTGCTCCCCTGCACAAACGCCCGGTGAATCAATAACACCAACAACACGCAGACTCCCAATCGCCTCCTTTGACTAATAACCATTCTTTGACCGTTTGGTTGTTACGCTCAGTTAAGCCATTCGATAGCGGATGATATGGTGTCGTTCGGATGCGCTTGAATCCCATTTGCTGCTTGCGTGTTCAAAATCCCTCCTTTTCAAAGCATGATCCCTGATCTGTCAAGATCGCCTTTGGTACACCGTGGTCTGCTACAATGTGCTTCATCACCATGTCTTCCACCGTAGATGCTTTTTGATCCGGAACGCCAGTCGCTTCGATCCAACGGATAAAGTGTTCTGTCATGACCAGAACGTACTGGTTACCGCGGGCTCTCAGTGAAAATGATCGATCAGAGTTGGCCGATTTCGGAGACTGGTATTGGTTGTAAGGGCTGTTGGGCTCCCCGATTGTCGCCTTTCAGTAGCTGACACTGTTGGCATGCAAGCACGTAAGCTGTCGCATCCTCTTTTATCTTCGGCCAATATGCTCTGTGTTGCAGCAGATCGTACATCCTGGTGCATCCGGTGTGTGCCATTTCATGGCTGTTTGCTACCAGTTTCCTCCTCAGTTGTCTCAGGATGACTACCACGCAAGGGCGCCCAACACCACACTGCCACGTTAATACGCCCGCACTGTTTAAGCCCTCTCTTCTCCATTGGGATGCGATTATTTTCAGCTCTTCATCCTTAGTATTGTGAGGATCCTCACGCTTCTTGCCTGAGCTTTGATCACCTTCCGGAGGACCTTGTCCTGGCGTTGTAAAAGCATTAGTGTTTGCAGGTCCTGCTCCATTACTAAGCCGTTGACTCCAAAAGTCACTTTGGGGAGTTCGTCGTCTATCTGCAGTCGATAAAGAAAATCGGCGACGCAATTGCTCGAGCTAGGCATACGGTCGATCGTGAAATCACATTCCTGTAAACGCAATGCACATCGGGATAATTTGCCTTTCGGGTCCCTCGCGGTCATGATCCACTCTAGAGGTTTGTGATCCGTCTCCACGTGGAACTGTTGACCCAACAGGTGCAGCCTCTACTTTTCCAGTGCCCAGACGATTGCCAAACATTCCTTTTCAATGGTCGAATACTTCTGCTCCGTTGGGGGTCAGGACCCTACTGGCACATTCGATTACTCTTTCCCTTTGCTTGAGTACTGCCCCGATGCCACGGTCACTGGCATCTGCTGCTAGGATGAACGTTTCTTTTGTATTCGGAAGTTTCAAAGTCAGTTGTTACTCGTTCATCGCTTGTTTCACTCGCGTGAACGCCCTCTGGGCATCGTCGGTCCATTCAGATGTCTAGTATATTCGAAGGAGTTCGTACAGTGGCCGTGTAATGGAGTGGAATTTTTTCACGAACCGACTGTAGTACCCTGCTCGACCAAAAACTTGTCTCAGCGTTCGTTTAGAATTCGGAGCCACGGCCTCGCTAATTGTCAATATTTTCTCCGGCCAAAGCCTGATTTCACCTTGACCCAACTTGTGTCCCAGTAACACCATCGATGACCGTCCGAGTTGTGAACTATTGGCATTAATCCGGAGTCCTGAGTTCTTAATTCGATTTAAGACAACACCTATATGGGCGGCATGTTCCGATTCCGTGTTACTATATATAACAATATCATCTCCATATACTACCACATTATCCAGTCGTTTTACCAGCTGAACCATCAGGCGTCGAAATGTGAACAGTGCCCCGGCATGCAATTAAATTAGTACTGTTGTTGCGATGCAGGAACGCGGACGGCACAAAGGTTGTTTATTCGACAAACCAACACATGGGTTAAGCGTTTAAACAAGACCAGAAACAAAACCACTCATTTGCAGGCGGTATTCGGACCCAGACCGTCTCGGCTGCCGCAGACGTCAATGCTCAGTTCCTTTAAGTAGCAGGGACCATTTTGGGCGATGCTGTACTCTGATGTTCCTTGCTGCATTTTTCCTGCGGTTTGTACGATGTCAAAATATATGGTCTGGTTCTATTACTGAATAGAAGTGGTATGAGTAGTATATTACGATCGCTCATCTTCATTGCACTGTTTTTCGCCTACCTTGAATGCTGTTTTCTCACGATCCGTGGGTTTGATTGGTACTTGCCAGTATCCGGAGGGTAAGTCCAATACCGTGAACAACTTCGCCTGTTTCAGCTTATCAAAAATATCAGCGACAGACGGTATTGGCATAACGGTGTTCTCTGTTACTGTTAGGGCGCCCACTCTGTTACCGTCCCAAGCCGCCTCCGTCGTGAGAAGGGAAAAAGAAACGATTGACTTAGTCTTACTTACCGGAACTGTTCAAGACGTTTGAGACTTTTTATATCGCTATGCTCCTTTGCAACCCTTACTCTTTTTCGGTAACTGTTCTCTTTGATGTCTTGGGAATGTTTGATCATTACGCGCCATATAAATACTTTGTAATTGTCGCCTTAGCCGCACACGTTTTGGGGCGGATCAAAGCGGTTTCCTTTCTACTCGGCCTCCGGGCTTGTCTTGGGAGCGAATACAGGGACAGACACGGTACTAATAAGGACCGATATTTTCGTGTTAATTATTACCGGGATGAGAACCCGATTTTATCGAGCGCACCTCTAGACTGAGATCGAACCAGCGTATCGTTTAGGAGGGTTTACAATAGTTACCTTATTCAGCCGTCTAAAATCCGCACAAAAACGGTACTTCCAGTTTAACTTCTTCACCAGGAGACCAGGCGAGTTGTACGGACTGTTGGCTTCTTCGATAACATCCTCCTTTAGCATGTTCTGCACTAGCCTTTTTAATTCCTCCTCCAGATGAACCGGTATCCTGCGGGGTCCGTGAGGTCGAAATGTTCCGGTTGTTGGTATTTCATGTGCAATCCAGTTGCAAAGTCCGTACGGATCATCGTCGTTCGTAAATAATTCCGCATATTTCTGGACCGTGGACTGGAGCAAGGGGGCAGTGCAAATGAGGGTTTTAGCCGTGCGTACTTCGCTGACACTATTCTGTCGCTGTTCTGTGAGTGTCAGGTAGCCATACCTGGTTGACAACTTTTTGGGCTTCAAGTCAATCACGGCATCTGTTACAGCAAGGAAATCGGCTCCAAGGATCATTTGCCTGGTTTCTGAGGACACAGTGAAATGATGTTTTACGATATGGCTGCCGAAACGCACCCCACATTCGTTCATACCGTCAACCAGCAAACTATGACCTCCAACCGTCCTGGTCTTCGTGGATTTCAGTTGTACATTTTGCTTTTTCGCACCAGCAATCAAAGAAATAGCCACCCCTGTATTGACCAAGCACTGTTCTATCTCCCCGTCAACTTCACCCCTTGCATGTACGGCCCCCTTTTCAATCGTTCCTATTACTAGTTGACCCGCCCAACAAAAAGAAGAACCACGAAACACTTGATTTTTAGACCTCTTAAACCGCCGCGTTGGACAATCCTTCTTCCAGTGTCCTTTCTCCTCACAAATGAAACCGCTCCCTAATCGATCGTTCTTCCTGAATGCTGTTTTCAAGGCAGCTACATCCGATGCGAGCTGTTCCATTGTCTTCTGCATTTCTTCTAGTGTCTTCTTGTCTGTATCACCGTTTTTATCCCCTGAGGCTACGGACGTTACTGCCAACTCCCGCATCATCTTTGCAAGCTCATCAAGGTTCATTGGCCGGGCGACATGGGCAATACGGACTTGGTCGCGAACGGCCATCAGGAGACCTTCAGTGAACTGCTCCGTTAACAACTGCTGTCGTGGTTCTTGATCCAATCCTGGCAGGGCACTGTCCAGCAAACCTCGCAGAGTGGCAGCGAACACGGATGGCTCCGCCCTTTGTCCGGGCTTGGCCGCCTTAAACCGCTGCATGGCTTACTGGCGGTAAGCTGGGCTGTCATACACAGCCACCAGAGCTCCCTTCGCAGTTGCTCACTCCATCTTCGCAGGGCCTGTTCGTGCTGTGTCCAGCACCGCCGTCACCGTACCCTTTACCAGCGTCCGCAGGGCAACTAGCTTCCCACAGTCGGTCTTGACCCCGACCACTTCGGCCATGTCCTCGAAGTCCTCCAGGAACATCCGGACATCTCCACTTTTGAACGGCTGCGGCCAGGATATCTTCGTCCTCGCGTTCGTCACGGCACCAGTTGTTGTGACCGCAGAAAACTGGCTTGGCAGTTTACTTATGCAGTATGCAGTCGTTTGAATGCAATTGGGTAAAATAGAAAATTTGGCCAATGACTGTCTCATAGCTAGGGGAAGATTCGTATGGAGACACCTTCCAATGCCTATATGTCTAACCGCATGCGTGAATTATTCACAAAACTCTTCTGTTACACGTTATGTCTCGTGATGAAAAGTGGGTCTTTTAGGCTAACGGAAGAGAGTTTGTAAAAATGAACCACTCAGTCCGTACCCAAACGTGACCATCCTTCTAACAGAACCATGATTACCGCTTGGTGATCTACCGGATTGGACCATTACCGCTTTCTGCCACCTAATGCAACTGTTCAGAGTCGTACTGCAATATACTGAAAATGTTTCACAAAAAATGGCTTACTCAGTAAACCAGGACTGATCAGCAATCACATCAAATCACATGTTGCAGACTGGAAACCACTTGGTGCTGGAACCTTCAAACTTTGTAGCATGGGTTTTTATGTGGTTTAGTCCGTGAAGGTGCGCAGTCATCAAGGTGTAGAAAGAGACACGTGAACGGGACCGCATATCAAAGTCTGTCTAATCTAACCTCTTTTCATTTTTTTTTCGAATATATATCCTTAGCAGGATTGGAATAGCAGGTTCACCGGTATAGAGTTGACTGGCATCTTCTGTCAATTTGACCTTCTGCGCGAGGATAGATTTCCGAGCGTTTCAGATAGCTGAGCGAATACAACTACGGGATTGGTGACTGATTAAACGTCAAGTGTTCCCAACGCCAGCCTCAAGTTTTCCATTGTCATCTGGACCACTGGATCTCCGTTACCAGACATTTTGGGGAACAGATTGATATGACATCTACAGATTGGTTAATCTGTTTTCACCGCTTCACGTACCCGATTGCTACGTCGCCGGATAACTTCTGGGTCCATACTGGTTGGTCCTGGTAGTAATTGCGGACACAAACTACTTAACACTCACTAGCCTCCTTGGGTCATAATCCATGTCTCTGGTACTATTATCGTTCCACTGTGTTTCTCTTCAAATGTATTTTTCCGTTTGACCGTATGGCGTTAAACGATGTCCCCAGTCGTAAACTAAACCTTCTGCTGACGCTGTCTTCTCTGGAGCGTTCGGACTGGGTGTTCAATGGTAGCGTATCAAGGGTGGCCTTGATGATGTCGTGTGTTCGCCCTTCTCTCTGTATTCTCAGAAGAGCGCGTTTGAGTGTCACTAAAAAACCTACTCTGAACATTCGAATGGGTGTGCCATAATAATGAGAGGAAATACTTAATACTGTTTTATTTACAAAATGTGGTAATCATGCCTAAGGTGATGTGAGTTCCATTTTATGTTGTCGAGACTTCTTGGGTCTGGAAATGACTGAATGATCACTTTTGATGAGCACTTATAGACTAGGTTTTCTAGGTTAACCATTAGGGATTCTTCGGGCGGTGTGGTAGGTATGTCGATGAAAATGTGGTACATTTATATCACAACAGCCTTTCAAAGTTCAGGTACAGATAATACTACCGTTACCACATGATCGACTAAAATTGTAGAATACACTGAATCGGCGTTGTGAAAATCTCAGGCAATATCAACGGTGTTGTTTCATTTAAGCATCCACTCGGGTCAAGCATACGTCATTCCGTGTCAGACAATTCATCTGAATGTCTGGAGTGGAAATGCATGTCTGTGGGAAAGTAAATCTCCGACGGGTTTACCACCAAGTCAGTAGACATTACACAAGAGTTCACTAATGGAAGCTATTCTAGACGAATAAAATGTTATAGTTAGCCATCTAGTTCTTACTGGAGCCACACAATCTATAGGTAGATCATCACTTTCTGGAGCTCCTCGTCGCGCTTCATTGCTTTTTGAAACATTTCGTTGTCAGTGGTAATACGCGAATAACATTCGAGAGCAACTGTTTGACATTAGTGGTGGCGATGCCAATGCTTCCATACTATAGTGTAGTGAGGAGCGATCGTGCTATACTACTCATACCACCACAATTCAGTAGCGGAGCGACAAAATAGCCGCAGAAAAAATACGATAAGAAACATGTCACCAACATGATAGTACAGTATGCCATAGAATAGTTCTGGCTACACAAAGAAGCTAAGCATTAGCGTCTGTGACAGCCGGGACCCTATGGAGAGATTGTCAAATGCAGATGAGTGTTTTTGTTTTTTATCCTGTTTAAACACCCAACCCTTGTTAGCTTTCTAAATAAACAACCCCTGGGTCGTCCGTGTTCTTGGCTCGTAACACTCGGACCTTAGAACTGAGTGAGTCTAACAGAACGTCTGCATGACCAGAAACCGATAGTCAATCGGTATGTAAGCTTGCAGTCGTACGTTGGAAATACTGTCGCCTGTAGTCATAACCAGTTAACCATACAGACTGGACCGCTTTTATTTTATCTAAAAATGACAAGCAACTGTTTGTAATCGGTCAACGAAGTGAAAAGTTGTCCACAGAGCATCAATCCGACATCAAAGGGTTCATTAGTCTTTTGTGTCATTCGTCAGTAGAGGGTTGATGGTAATGTGATTTTGTGAAACGTGAATAGAAATGGACACCAACTGCTTACCAACCCAAGAGGCAAAAGTACAATAAGAGTGTCGAATGGATGACGCATCTGTTGAATCTGCTCTTATGTCTCATCAATTGTCACTGTTGACAACGAACCCAAAGAAGTCGGACATTTTTGTTAGGAAATTGCCTTTGTCTGTATATACATCATGTATAAGTGGATAACTATTTTTAACAGACTAAACTCCTCGGGATTGTTACCTTACTCAGTAGATGGAATTCATGGCACAGAAGTCATTTCCACGCCTGTTGATGATTAGCTTCCGCAAGTTCTCTCAGGTGACCTATGCGGAGGTTTGTTTTTTGCTTTCAGGTGGCTACGACTGTTCTGATGGATCCTAATACGTTATTGGCTGACTTCTTTCTCAGTTTTGCTGTAAGTAGCTTTCACGTCAACCAGGCGTCCATCATTGTTATGTGCCAAAATCATTGAGATTGTCACTTGATCTGTAATACGTTCGTGGATTCAACGGCTTGTCACATGTCCAGCAAACCTGTATCACAGTTACTTTATATCGTAAGTAATGTCTCTCAACGGTAAATTTCTCTCCTCTTTTCCTAGGGGGATAACGTGGACGGAACATTCGAGATATCCCTCTGACGTGAGCGTGTAAAGGACTGCAATGAAACCTAGCATATTGTAGTGGAGAGGCCTACAATAAAGCACAATCTTTATTGTCCAACACGCTGGTTGCCATGCCACGCGCGCGCTCGCCTTTATGAATCAGAATTCCGGTCCACAACACCCCCGGTTTCCACTCCCACATCGTGTGCGCTTCTGCCAGGTTTGTGTGTATGATCGACGCCTTCTGTCGGGGGGTTTTCCGCCTGCCATTTCTCGCCCGTTGGTCCCATCCAGCTGAGCGATGACTCACCCGGTCGCCCATTCTGTCCATGGTCCGCTCGCTGTGGGCTTTTGGACGTACCTCCATCTTGCGTTGAGGTATTCCGCCGAGTGCTGGAATACTCGCACCTCCGGTTTGATAGTCCACCATAATATGACCCCTCATGAAGTTAATGGTACATCCTATTAAGTGTACTTTCATGGGAGGTCAGTTTCCGAGGCCTACTTGGCTATTGCTATATATTGTAGTGATGACTGTTAATGAGAAGAAATGTACACAGAAATGTGACTTAAACTCGTGTGCGGACGCTGTTTGTCGTATATTTACGAGCATGGTCTGAGAGTCAGTGTTGAGGAAGGTTTTAGTTCCCCTGTGATCCAAAGCACATTGGTTTGATATCATATTACGCTGTAGCCACCTCAGTTCTGTGGATAAACTGCCCCTGGATGGGTTGTTTGTTGGAAGAAATGACCATGGGAGTAACTGGCTTGGGAAAACCTGCCCCGGAGGTGAAATATTCAGGATGAATAACCCGTGAGAAAGAACGTTTCGGACTAAGTTGTCAAGGGACCTGTTTGCGTAGCTCCTCTGGAGACACAATTTGGAACACAACATGAGATGAAAGGCTTTAGAAGCTGCAATCCTGGAATATCACGGCAAAATGTCTGAAGATTCTACTTGCTTGTCATGTGAGTGATATCACTGTCACCAACTGATAACCTCATACACTGTCACGAATACATCGCAGATGTTGGCCTAGTTACAAAATTTTCCGGATGATAAATGTGTTTTTGAGGTCGATAAACAGTAACGGGGTGAAACGGGGATCCGAACATGTACTTATTCAGTATCTAAACTCACCCACCTTATCATTAAAGCTTCCTTCTGTAGTTGAGAGTAAATCTTCTCCGCTGCTTTGAACATTCCAGGAATGTAGACAATCGGGGTGCCGTATTGTTCCAAAGTAGCCCTGATTTCATACTCAAGTCGACATACTGACTCAGTCGAATCGTAGAAGCACTACTCCCGGACGGTGGTCTTCCTCGATTCTCACTCTATCATAAAAAATGAGGTCGTTTTTGGCATGCATGCACTTTTGGCAGCCCATCGGTAACCCAATCAGTAGTAACATGGAGAGCTTTTAGCGATGAGTGAATTCCGAACAGGAGGAAGTTACGTTTGGATAGCTTCTGAGAGGCAGTGGGCATCATTAGTGACTCCAAATCATACATCAAAGAATCTTCCAGACAAGCGTTTGCAGTATTTGCTTGGAGGAAACCAGCCAGTGTGCAACACCATCTACAACCCCCTAAATCTGCCATATTTGTCGTACATCTCTGCTGCCTCTGTTTCAAAATCATTTGGTAGACGCCCAGGGTCCTCGGAATTCTACTTTCATTGCTATCACACTGGGAGTGGCCAACCCGAACGAATTCATACAAGTGATTGTGCTTTTCTTCCCCATCCATGCTGCCAACGGTTGCAGCCACAGATAAACTTATCTAGGCCTGAGCAGCACCGTTGACAGCCATATCAACGGTGAACTCTGACTGTACGACGAACGGGAAAATGAGGTATTCATGAGTTGTTGTCCCCATGGAAGTAGTCCGCGGCGCATAGGCTAAATTCAAGTCTCCTTCACAGTACTGAGGAGGATCGATCGTATTATACTATTACTACTATTACTACTACTATATCGTTTATTTTGAGGAGCAATATACACAGTTTCGTTCAAAGGAAGAACAAACGGTGACACCGAAATTAAACAACAGATATGTAAAAAAAAGGTGAATGTGAAGACAAGCTGTCTGTCAAATGTGAGACGCTGTATAGTTAGCATCATTGAACAGTTGAAAAGTCCTCTCACAAGAATAACAAGCCTTAATGGGCCAGTCATCAAATGAAAAATTATCTGTGGCGTATATACCAGACAGTTTTGGAATTTTTAAAAAAATACACGAAACACAAATTGGAAAATAGGTTAACTGTCTGTCTCACAAAATCAAAAAGCTCTTCAGGGCACAAGGGTGCTATCACAATCAAGGCTCACGCATCGGGACAGAAAAATGTCCTCCATAGTGAGATAACTGTCAAAGAGGTGGCAACATTTAATGTTAGGTTCCCCGCATAAATGTGTCGTAGGTTTTGTGGGAACATAGAACAGTCAGTATACATAAATCCGTGACTGCGTAGGAGGTCAGCCCCAGTCGAAGAATAGCGCTACTTGAAGAGGGAAATATAATAACGTGAAAAGAGATGATCACAGGTGAGTGAGAAACAGAGTTTACATCACAGCCCAAAGTAAGGAAGACCGATTGAATGGTGGCGTTATGGGAGTCGGTTCTGTACTTCGCGACCTTATTCGTCCAGGCCAGTTGGCTTCGGTAGTCATCCACTATACTGACGTCTTGTGCCACAGCAGCGCTGTCACGGACCACGATCACATCGGGTTTGATGAACGAGCTCGCTGTTGGTACTCGCAGCTCCTCGAAGACTGTATAGCCCAATTTACGCAGTCGTTTCGCCAGGTCTTTGGCCACACGGTTGTGTCGGGCACAACACACGTCATGGGTGATCCAGCATGATTGTAGAATATGAACAAGGCTTTCCGGTTGGTCGCAGTTGCCACGGCAGAGAACTGAGTGGTCACTTCCGCCACCTGGTGGATTTCAGACCTTAGTCCGCAAGAGACTACATCTGAGCTGGATGACACGAATAAACATTCTGGGGAAGATGCGATTTGGGTTAAATAGCCAACGATTAGAGAGTGGAGAGCGTGACACTTCCTTAAGACCACGGCCATCAAGCGAATGTTAGAGTTTATCCATCCACACCGCATGGGCTTCCTCCTTGTTCGTCACCACTACACCCTGAACACGTACTAGGATGTACACTTCCCTCAAGATAGGGTCAAACGACTTATCTTTGACCACATTCCGCAGAACTGGACATTAACTGAAAAGAAGTCTGTCTACTCAAGATTTGCGTGAGATGGATGTAGCTGATTGGTGTGTCTTTAGGAAGGCGGAGCCACTGCCAAACATACTGGCGAATCGTGCAGTCCATAGCTTTGAACGTGTTACGGTGGACTCGGCTCAACATTTATGAGTGGTTCATCTTCGGGATCAGGTGTTGTCTCAGGAGTTCAAGACGTTGGTGTGACTTCAAGGGCGCTTTGGTGGTTTCTTCCAGCATAGTTTGAAGTTGCAAGCAATGATTGGTGAATGCTTTACCCTTCCAGGTGAACGGGATACCTAGGTCACTGTGTCGGAGGCGCCTAGTGAATGGATAATGTCCTGGCCGAAGTGAATACACTCATCAGAGATGGCGGTTGCGTTATGTTTATGGTCACGGCGGGTGACCATGAGTTTAGCCTAATACGTGTTGATCTTCAGCCCGGATAATTCCAGGGCACCAGCGGCGACTGCAAGCTTCTCAGAGAGACGCGTAGGATTCTCGGCTAAAAGGATCAGATCGTCGGCGTAGACGAAACCACTAACCAGTCGTGGAACTGGTAGCCAAGCTCCGGTCGAGATAGTGCCAGCACCTCATTCATTGCCATGATGAATAGAAGCGGGGACAGTGGGTCACCCTGGCGAACACCACGCTAAGACCGGAGAACGCAGCCATTTAGCGGGACGGAAGCATTCCTGTAGGAGTCGGCAATGTAATGCGTTAGAGGTGGAGAGAGCCAAAAACTCGGGCCGATCTGATAATCGAATCTTGTGAAATAGAATCGAACGCATTGGACACAGCGATAAAAGCCGCACACAGATTTGAAGACGTGGTAAATGAGCTCCGAAGCAGCGCATGAAGTAGGGAGGTCGCCTCGAGGCAACCGTCACGATATAGGAATACAAACTGAACAGCGGGCAGTTGCAAGCGCAAATTCCAACGAACGGCCAATATCTTGTAGAAACAACGAACCAACGTCGAAGATACGGCGATAGATCTGAGCTCGGTAGGAGTTGAAGGGTTGTTCACTTTGGGTACAAGCATGATGCGAGAGTGGCATAAATGTATTGGACCACCTTGGGTTAGCAGGTTGAAGTATCCGGCCAAGGCATCAGCTTTCATACGCTTCAAATGTTTGAGCAATTATTTATCCAAACCTGGAGCAGTGTCTTCCGCGTTCTTCAAGGTGCGCAATAGTTTTTCTCCAGTGATCGGGCCGACCAGAGACCAGTCCGGAGGCAGAATCGTGCGAGATGGTCGGTCATCAACGTGCGGATGAGCCGATAATACCTCGGATCAGTTTCGTTGGAATGATGCGGGAGGCCGTGGTTAATCTTATAGACAGTTCTTCAGTTTCCAGAAATACTGCAAACGCAGCATTTCTCTTACGCTGTTGATACATCGTTTGAATCGCCGTATAATTAGCCCTCCGTATCTGCTTCGTGGTCGCGTGGGTTCCACTTTATCGAGTGATCAGTCGCCAGGTGTACGGAAAAATCTGGTGATGCGTGCATGTTCATCAGCGATTTAGCTTGTAACACTGTGAACATACCTGCCTGAAGACCGCTGGTAATAGCTAGTGGTTCATTACTGTGAAGAAAAGCTTCGCTATTGGACTCCAGTTGGGTAATCGCTGTTTAGATCAAACAGGAAAACACTCAGAATGATCAGCAGCTTGGGACCCAATATCTGATGTCGCGTTAGTCTGTGAGACGGTGGTTGAATTGGCAGCGGGAATACCATTCCTCTGCCAATTCAGCGCACATAGAGGAGTCCGAATGCTCTTCAAAGTATGACCTGGGAAATGTGACAGGAGCCGATGACGAAGTTCGTGTCTAGTAAGACACAACGGAGCCAGTGTATCAGCACACCTGAGAAGTGAAGCCGATTCTTTCTGAGACCAATTGGATCCAGCGGTTTTCATGGACATGAGCTTCTCATGGTTGCATTCAATGGGATGTGCATGCCTTCTGTGTTGACCGAGACCAATTTTGGTGGAAAAGCTGCGGTCACAATTGGCACAGTCAAAGATTGTGTCAGGCTGGCTGTCCACTTCCTGCCCTGGACCATTCCTGCGTCGATGCATACGAGTATGTGCCGACAAGCCAACATTCGATTTGCAAATCTGGCCACATTCTGAACAGGTGTACTCCGCTCGCCTATCGTGTGTACTGGTAGTTGCCTGCACGGAAGTGCTGGCGGTAATTTCATTGTCTTGATCGAATGTAACCAGTACGATTAAAACCAGGTAAGGTGGTTGGCCTTACCTGGAGTTGCTGAACTCTTAGCCAGTCAAGGTTTGCACCGAGACCGCTCAGTCAGTACCACGAAGAGGTGGTTCAGCGCGCCGACTACTACTACTACTACTTCAACTTCTACCATACTGCTACTGCTATTCAGTAATGGGGCCAGAGCATAGATTTTGACATTGAAGTAGCCGCAGGAAAATTACAAGTAGAAACATCGAAGTGTTGCATCACAAGAAATGGTTATTGATACGTAAGTGAACTGAGCGTTGGTATTTGTGGCAACCGTGACGTTCTGGGTCCAGTATCTTACGCAGATGGGTGTTTTTGTTTGTTGTCATGTTTGAACGCATGACCCATATATTTGATTCCTGAATAAATAACCCTTCTGCAATCCGCGTTCTTGGCTCACAACACTATAATCCGCGTTTCTGCACTTGGTGATGTTAAAGTTAATTTTTCTGCCAACTTTCTTGATATTTACATTCTTCTGTTTCGCATGGGGTTGGAATTGTAAGCTACGGCAAGACAGACACCGGTTTGCTGACCTTCTAGTGTGTAAATAATTCAGTGGAGCCATGGCTTTTCTTGGTGACCTAGGCGTTAAGTTAGGAGCTTTCGCGAAGGGTTTATGGAATATGACAACGTACTCTTACAACGTACTTTTTCGTTTGCAACTCACACAGGCATTTGCAACAATAAGCCTAACTTCATCAGCAAATCCCACTGCAGCCTGGTAGTGTCAGTGCGGCAGTCTATCTTCTTTTCGGGTTGCTTCCTAGTTTTACACCGAATTTTTTGAAACCCTAAGATAAAATCTATGCAAGACATACAGGAGACACTTATGAACCTAGTAAAATTAGCTGGAACCGTTGTTAGGCAATTTACCGCAATATATGTTGCAACCTCAGCTTTCTCAGTTCCAAACTGAAAGTTAGGACAGCACCCATCAACATTTAGAAATTATAAAGATTGTTTGTTTTATCTCCCGCACTTCCAGATACCCCACAACGGCATGAAGTGCTCGATCCATTTCTCAATCTTGGCAACGCCACCTTTCGTGTTCCACTGTTCGATGGCGGACGTCTTCGTCGGGACAACAGTCTAAACGTTGTACCTCAGCATTTAAGTGGTATAGCATATGCTCAACTGCGCCCGGATCTCGTTTTTAGGATTGGACGAGGCCGAGCCGATCGAAATAGCTATGAGATGACAAAAACCTGGCTGAACGTAGTTAATATCAACTAAATCAAGGTAATGTTTCCAGATTTCACTGAATAATACAGTAATTTGGTGGATCATGATTACAGCACGCTGTTTAACTGGAGAGAGTCGCCAGTTGGAATGCACTATCTAGGTATACTGAGCAACCATTTGTCTATCCCACTGACTCAGTGATCCTGGTTGGCTCTGGACAGTCTTCATACGTTGTGATCCGGTTGACATCGGCGTTTGTCAAACCACTGTATGATCCTTGAGCTCGAAACATACCACGTGTGGCAGCCTCAACCAAAACTTCTCGAAGGTTGTTTGTATCTTCATTAGAGAATCAAATGACAGAATAATCTTTCAAAATATCTTCTGGTAAATTTGGTAGGAAATCCGTTATTTCCTCTGACTTCTATTCATTCTTGTATCAACTTCAAAGATAAGGCTGTGATTTTAATTTTCGGCAGATAAACCAATTACTGACTCTAGCGCCAGATTATCAGTTTCAAGTAAAGACAGTGTCGCCAACAAGAAATGATGTGTCACTTCACAGGAACCATGGTGATTAATGTAATTTACTCATCATTTTGCAACTGTCATGTGCGGTAACTCAAGGCCATACAGTTGGTGAGTTATCTGAAGCAGCTTATTGACATGCAAATTAAGTGTGTACGGAACACCGAATAAATCGATTACAAGAGCGGTATTGAAAGAACCATTTGAAATTATGTATAGAAATGCTGGCAAATCTTAAATGCATTGGTCCTTGACAAATTTCGAGTACCAAATTTAACGTGTTTATGTTATCAATCAATAAAACATGATAACCTATTTGCAAAATTTAGCGCGGAGTTGAGGTAGTTTAGTGCACGGCGCATTAAGTCGTTTCCCCAGGTATGAGCTAACCAGATGCGAAATGTAAAACGGCCGTTGAGAGGAGAGGCTGAATATTTATTACACGGAGTATACAGAGTGTCTCTTATAGCGCTAGAAAAAGCACCGACATGTAAATCAGCTAGAGATGCTAGAGCCCGGTTGTTGATCAGCGAGTAAACCGGAAGAGAGTGACACACCTATGCGTTCGGGTTCGTGTCACAGTCACATGGCACGCAGACAAACAATCAGACAGCACGCATAATGGAAATTTCTTTGATAGCCTAAATACAATATGCAACTATGAGTTTTGGAACTATTTTACACATCATACCGCAAGCAAGCCAGTGAAATCTTCAGGTCGCTACAGTAGTCATTAAATCAGTACGGATATCAAGAGCACGTACAGTGTTGTATAAGATGTAGCTTTGTTTGCGCTTAGTATAGTAGGTAAATTCGGAAACTGGAAGACAGGACTTAACGCCAGAAAAACGGGGGACCAGTAGCGACTGTTGGAATTGTGTGTATGCATTATGAGCTGCGTGTCACCAAGGCAAATGATAATGCACTGCTGCTCATTTTGTGCAAATACACGCGAAAAAGAGTTGGAAATGTAGTTGGATATCGTCTTATCGAAGCTGATACGTGACGATGAATTCTAGCCTGTTGACAGGTTAAACAAGCGCGCGCCCAGTTTCTGACGTCCTTTTGCATACCAGGCCAAACGTACCTATCGGAAATGAGCTTGACGTTGGCCCACATGCCAGAATGGGCCTCCAAATTCAACACACTCACATAAGACCATTATTATTGTAAAGACAGACCAGTCGCAAACACAAAACCAGGCCATTCAGGAATAAACATCAAACGTAACCTAAAAACAACATACTGGCACTATCCACAACCAGAGCAAATGGCTTTTGTTTGACTGCCCTCCTTTGGCCAATAGGACATGTTTGAACCTGCAAGCACCGAAGTCCCAGTCACTATAGCCCACCGGATCTAACCAGTACACAATCCTTGCCACCGCGCCAGGGTAGTAAAATGTTAGATGTACAATCATACATAGGAACGTACATACAGGCGTTTATATTTACGTACACACATACAGGCCGCAATTCACTCGTCTGCTTGGGACACACGGTTGGTAATGGAAAAATCCGTCCACTGCCCCAGAAGCTGACAGCCGTCAAGAACTTCTCAACACCAGAATCGAAGCGGCAACTGAGATGTTTCCTCAGAATGGTCGGTTACGATTCGAAATTTACGCTGGGGTCCTCCCGAAAACCATATCTACTGTTCCAACTGCTGTGGAAAGACAGGAAATCTGTGTGAACTGAGGACTTGGTGGTCGCGTTCAATGAACTCAAACAGGAAGCTTCTAGCATTCGGTGGTGCTTGACGATCCCCGAATAGAATGAGCCATTCACGGTGTCAGTTGATGCAAGTGATACCGGAATAGGGGCAGTTCTTTCACAACCGTCGGGAACAATTGAGTAAGCCAACCGAGTAATGACGGAGGCAGAGAGAAAGTACTGCATTAGGGAGGAAGAATGCCTAGCTGTCGTCTGGGCGTTGGAGAAGTGGAGGACCTATCCGATAGCGACCACTTTTCATGTTAAGACCGACCACAAACCGCTGATCTGATGCGAGCGACATCATGACGTGGACTCATCCGCAAAGCGATCACCATCATTTACTTGACTACGTGATTGTTCAGCAGCGCGACATCCGTGAAGTGCACATCACGTGACGGATGCGCGGCTTTGAATATAGCACTGATCACAGGCTGGTCAGGACCAGATTGTTTGTCCTTGTTTGTAAGCCTGTTACTTGTAGATCGTTCGGACAACGGCGGAAGTTGGATATCAAACAATTGGGGAACTGTGAGATTGAGATTGTTTTCAAGCGTGCAGTTGCCGCCCGTCTGCACAACGCTCCCGTATGTACTACTCCTGAGGGTATGTGATAATTCATCAAGGAACGGATCACGACGGCGGCCGCCGAGACGATCGGTCTCAAACACCAGAAACATCCGGATTGGTTCGATGACAACAACGTGGTTATCGCTGAAGCGGTACGAGAGAAGAATGCGGTGCTTTCTGCCTCCACACTGGACCCAGACAATGAAGCGAAGAAGGCCACGTTCCAGAGAATCCGTCGTCAACTGGTGTAGCGTGTCCACGGAATCGAGGACAACGGTGGGTGAAGCAGGGCGAGCAGATGCAGGGTTTCGCATATCTCCGACAACGTAAGGAGTTCTACGTTTGGCTCAAAACGATCTTCGGTTCATTGATCCAGTCTGTTAAAGCACTGACAGACGTGGACACCAGTTGTTCGTGCATCCAGCCAGAGGACATTATGAAGGTCTGGTGCAAACACTTTGATAGCCTACTAAACCGTCCCGCTACCATTGATTAGGTGACTGTAAACAGCCTGCCACAACAGGCAATCAAGCCCTCATTTGCTCTCGCTCCGGATTTACTAGAGTTGCAGAGAGCGATTAGTCAACTTCGCAACGGGAAAGCTGCCGGTGAAGATGCACTGTCAGGTGAAATCCTGAAGAGTGGCGGGCCGGCGATGGAACGTGCACTGTTTCACCTGGCTTGTTCCATCTGGGAGCACAAACTGATGCCGCGAGAACTCAAGGATGCGCTTATCGTACCCTTGTTCAAAGGTAATGGTAGCAAGCAATGCCCCGACAACTATCGGGTCATAAGTCTGCTGAGCTGCGCAGGCAAGGTGCCTGAAAGAATCCATCTGAGCCGGCTGAATTTAGAAATCTAGAAGACAGGTGTTCTTGAGTTACAGTGGAGATTCCTAGTGAGTCGGAGTACGATCGACCTGGTGTTCGCTGCTCGACAGCTTCAAGAGAAGTGCCGGAAACGCAACCAGCCCCTGTATGCTCTTTTTCTAGACCTCACCAAGACTTTTGATTCCGTGAGCTTTGAAGCGTTGTGGATGGTACTTGGTAAGTCTGGATATCCAGGTAAGTTGGTCAATTTGATTAGATTGCTGCATGTGGGCATGAGGGTGAAAGTACAATCGTGTGGATCTACCTCTGATAATTTTGACATTGTCACTGGCGTGAAGCAAGGTTGTGTCCTGGCTCCATCCCTATTTAGCTTATATCTGACTGCCATGCTAACAGTTGCTTTCCAGGACTCTGGGAAGGACGGCGTTGAGGTAGAGTACCGGACGGATGGGTGCCTGCTGAATATCCTAGGTCTCGGCGCCCCAACCCGTCTATATACCACAAGGACGCACATGCTTTTATTCGCAGGTAACGGCGCGTTGTTCGCACATAAAGAGTACGAACTACAGCGACTGGCCACGACTTTCGCGACCCCGGCATCCAAGTTTGGACTGGATATCAACGCAGGTAAGACATTTTACTTTTATCAGCCTTCTCCGGGCGGAGGTGCTGTCTGTGCACCTTCATCCCCAAATCAGCATTAATAGAGTCGTTGCCTGCAGCCGCACGAATTTTTGCCACTAGGGTGGCAATTTGTCCACCGATCTGTCTGTGGACCTCGAGTTAACAGCTCGTGTGGCGAAGGCTAGTTTTGCTTTCGGACATCTTGAAAGACGTATTCGGAAGAACCACAGCCCACCTCCGAGCACTAAGCTCTTTGTTTACCGCTCCACGGTGTTGTCCATACTGTTGTATGGCAGTGAACTGTGGACATTTTATCAGTAGAACGTGCGCTATCTGAGCCGTATCCATATGTAATGTCTGCAGCGCATCTTGGGTATTCGGTGATCGGACATGGTTCCGAACACTGAGATACTGCGGCGAGCAGACATGAAAGGGATGGAAGCCATTTTGATGTTGATTCAGCTTCGTTGGCTAGGCCACGTCCGTCGGACGGGCGATGACCGTATTCCGAGAAATCCTGATGATCGAAAGCGGAGATACAAGAATGCTGTGCAGGTAAGTCTTTGACGTTGTAAAATTGATTGTAGGTGTTAGGAAAACTAAGCGTTGAACTGAACGGCTTGGAGGAATACGACTGGCACGGGTGTCTGCGAGTTCAACGATCAGTTATTGCGCGACCGATAACAAAGGCGCGTGGCACGCAAGGAAACTATCGGTGCCATAGTTCGTAATGACATGACTATATGGCGTTGCGATGTGTGCGGCCGCAAATGCGCTGGCTGTCTCAGATTAGTAGATCACCAACCTATTCGCAGTGCATCGTCGGTGAAGAGATAACGAGTACGTTATGCTCAGGTAGGTCATATCAGCATATCTATTCTAGTGTTTTCAATGGTTGCATCGACCAAGACTATGGTCGTTTAGCAACTAATCCGCTCATTTTTTCAGAAACTTGGATGTCTGCGATCTTCTACCCATTCTTTTCTTCAGCTTTGTTGGTGTATTGAATGAGCAGTCGTTCGCCTGACCCTGTCGTAGTCCAACCTTGATGTTTGTTTTTCAACTTCATCCACTCTAGAATGCACTAACATGCATTCGTATACTGAAATTCTTCCTGCAGATCTTTTCTTTGTATTCTTTGTATTCTCTCTTCCTGTTTATTTTCCAAGAGATTAGGGTTTCATTTTCCTGCTAGCCCTTCAGTTGGCTAACCAGCATTGGCCGGCCGGACACAAAGGCCTACTGGTCTTATTCATTCAGGATTACACTGGATATGTGGTGTGTGGGTGTAACCGAAAGTGGTGCAGCACAAGCCCCTTGGGATCATGGTTTGAAGCGCAGCCATTCTTTGGCTTCGGTCACTGTGACAGGCTAGTGCGTTTCGGATGCCACCATCCATGTTTTCACTTCACCCAGTAGGGGATTTCTTGAAATACATAACTTTGTATGCTAATCGTCTTTTGAGATCACAACACAAGAAATGCGCACAAACTTAGTTTACCTTGAGATCCTGGATATAATTATAAAATCACAAGGTAAGTTAATGTAAGTGATGTGTCATGTGCTGCTACGTAGTTGTGATTCACTGTTTACGCGCAATGGATGAGTGACAACAACTGTGAAACCAGTCTTATGCTTCCAGTGAATTTTTGCATTAAATAACGATAAATATTTAGTGTTTAAGCCATTTCACTTTCATATTTTATTTCCCAACAGTCGTTGTCATCGTCGAAACAAAGTCATTTAACTTTAACGATAGACTTAAAGAGAACCGTGATCAAAATTATCTTAAAAGCTTTACTGGGTAAGCTTTACATGCGGACATAACCGCAGAGCAGAAAATCGTTTTCAACTAAAGATCTATCAATACACAAGGGAACAGAACAAGGCTGAGTGAACAATATTGCTATTGATAAATTGATTGAGAATAACACAACATTACGAGCAAGTTGCAATACTCTACGTTTCAACCACCTCGGGTGACCTTACTCAGGAGTGTGGTGGTTGAAACGTAGAGTATTACAACTTGCTCATAACGTTGTGTTATTCTCAATCCATTTATCAATAACATGTTAAACACGACGCCCAAACTGTTTGACTTTATTCGTACTAAATTTGGTACGGATATCCTACAACTGAAAAATATTGCTGTTCTGTACGTGTCATCAGACTAAACTTTCTTCTCCTTCCGTGTGTTCCACACCCGTGTCTGTAATCCTGTTTTACTGTGCTTCTTCATCAATCAACGGCTGATCCATCTACGCTCACTTAAGTGACAGTATTGTCAGTAAACTTCAGAATGTAGTTTCTCATTTTCTGGGTGACGCCTTCTATCTATTGCCAAAATCAATTGCATAAATAAATATTATTTTTCTGAGGCCTGGTACAGTACGTGTTTGTGCGCTGAATTGACAAAAGTTACGGTGCAATTAAGACCGGCAGCTTGCTAAAAGCATGAGATGAAACGATTCAACGGGTTCATTGTGAATGTAAAATAGGTAGTGCTTTGAAACAAAAGTACAATGCCATATTGTAATACTTCAACTAGCCCATTAATCGTACTTGAATTGAAACTTCCCGAGCAAGCAATAAGAAGAAGACCCCTGAGTGGTTGCAGTTAGCAGTTCTTATTCATGAAACAAGATCCCACGTTTATAGATATACATCACTGTTAAAAACATCAGTCTCTCATTGGCTGGTCTTAATGACAAATGCGAAGTCATAAACTGTAAGCCGACTGATAAAATACAGGACAAAGAACCTAGTGAATAACAGGAGCTGTAACATTGAGTCCGTTCGTCCAATCCTTAGATGGTATCTTAACGCGACGTTTGGAATGGTCCCTTGTTAGATCTTTTATTATGACAAGGTATTGATGAGCTGTGAATCGAATAGATTTTCACAACCTGTATACTAACCATATGAAAAACTGAAACGAATATTTCAACAACATGCAAATGATGATTTAATAAATTCAGTTTATAAGAATAAGAATAGAGTACTTTAGAATACTTTAACTGGTATTGCAGATCATCCTTTCTGCTCTGGTAGACAGCTTACCCTGCATTTAAACCCATCCTAAAGCACAACCCTCTTGCAAAGTGGCTCAAATCTGCATGTACATTTTGTTAGAAAAGAGTTGTGCTTTAATGCGCCGTAAAGGGATTCGCACACAAAAGGACCATGTAAAGTGTTCTGTTCACTCCCAAGATACTGAGAGAGTTAAGACAGAAGTGTCGATAAACTTGACAGGTATGTTGTAATTTTGAAGGTAAGTCACTCAGTAAAACTTCGTAGATTGCAAGTCTACCTGTCTGCCCACTGTATTTGTATTGTACTCAACTATCTCGATAAAGGCTTTCGGAGAAATTAGATTGGTTGAAGGTACTACCCAATAGGTCGAATGTGAATGCTGTTGAAATTATTTCCCTGTTGTGCAATAATAACCATGGAACCTGACTTGTCTAAACATTGAAACACTAGGTTGGGTAGTTTATGGACAATATTATAGTCATTGTCTACATTATTCATTTAGTGAACTTCAAATCGTCTGGAATTAGTGAAGGTCATCAAACAGAAGAAGCGTTTTCTGAAGTACTCGCAAAACGGGTGACAGTTCCAAAAATGGTGGATTTTCCTGATATACCTAAAGATCACATGGTGGTGTAAAAAGGACTCAGGACTGGGTTATGTCCATTACACTTTTTTTTTACTAAATTCTTGCTAATGGTGTTGGGATGTACATGATTTTTTTGCTAATATCAACAACGTCAGTAAAAACGATGAATGCAAAGATTCTTTGACAGTAGTGGAATTAAATATTGTGGGAATAGATTATCACATAAGTCACACTGCGGTTAATATTACACAACAATGTCAGTTGGACTTCAGGTGTGCACTTTCTTGGATAAATCACCGCCATTAAACTGGTCGCCTGTAAAACACAAGGTGTGCACCATCTGTATCGACTGCTGATCATGTTCTAAAAAGGGTCGATCTTTGACGAATAGCACGTATATAACATTCTAATGGCTGTAGAACTACACATAATCTGCTCTAGTTTGAACAAACTTAGTACTCTGTATCACGTACAATTTTTTAATGTTCGTATACGAAGAAGTTCAACATTTTGTGAGCCTTTTATTCAACTGTAGTGCTGTCCTGGGGAGGGACATCTTAACAGAGACTCTTCGACCTGAGAAACACCTTTACGAGGGACGAAATTTTTACGTTTTTGGCGAAACGAACGTCTCCAGATCAATGTATGAAGCACATTCTAGAAAATGAAACGATCCGATTTCTCCAAGGAGAGGCAGTACGACAGTCCGGCCGGACAGCATTCAATGGGATCACGTACTATGGGCAGGGAGGACAACTAAATTGTGCGAAATTCTTTGTGAAAACCTGCGCAAATTAGTGTAACATGCACAGGCTAATGTACATTCATTCAGAGTACGCGGGAAAACGAGCATGATTCTACATAATTTTGTTCTCCGGATCCAGATCCAAATTGGTTTGACGTTAGCATGTATGAAGGTACTTGTTTAAATTTCTGAGTCGGTACGGTCCAAACTAAGCAAATGTCCACCATCTGATCGCCTGAACATGTGAGTAGTTAGTTGCAGATATATCACCATTTAGATGCGAACAGGGTGTTCATGGGTGAGTTGATTGATCTAAAGCTTGCATTAAGGCTCCCAAGAATAGACAGTCCTTGCCTTCTCGGACGAAATGGCAGTTATTTAAACGGTTGAAAGCACCAAGTGTTGTGATCGAAGAACGCGAATGGCACAAGGGTTGTTTATTCGACAAACCAACACATGGGTTAGGCGTTTAAACAAGACCAGAAACAAAACCACTCATTTGCAGGCGGTATTCGGACCCAGACCGTCTCGGCTGCCGCAGACGTCAATGCTCAATTCCTTTAAGTAGCAGGGACTATTATGGGTGATGCTGCACTCTGATGTTCCTTGCTGCATTTTTCCTGCGGCTTGTACGATGTCAAAATATATGCTCTGGTCCTACTACTGAATAGCAGTAGTATGAGTAGTATATTATGGTCGCTCATCTTCACTGCACAAGTTTTTTCATTATGTCGCCTTAGTGACTGGCGTTAATCACAGTGGTTACAATGCTCTTCTGTAGGCGACGAATACTTGAGTTCGAGCCATTTTAACTGGTTTCTGCCTCTCTGCAGACGGCCTGATAATATCCTAATCCTATCCTATTCTGTTATCCCGCAGTAAACATCTGCAAGATTAGGATGGCTATTGTAGTGGATTATGAAACGGGAGGTGAGAGTATTCTCGACGGAACATCTCAGTGTGGCGGCGAGGTATGTCTAAAAGCCCATAGCGATCAGGTCGCGGATAACACGGGCGTTTGGACGAGCTATCGCTCAACAAGATCGGAACAATATGATGATATATGACAAGCAAAATAGAATGGATGATTAGATCGGAGGCACGCATATTCCAACACTCATCAGTAATTTAGCATATTGCCGAGTAGGTTTAATGAGACTGGAGATTTCGACCTGTCTAGGAAGTCCTAATCGCGGGGTTATTGATTGGAGTTAACAGACAGTAACTGTGTCTTCTATCGAGATGATCGTGCAACCTGATCATTACTCACAAGCGAAAGTGGTTGGGCGTTCAAATATATCGCTTATTTTGAAGAGCGATATACATGTCTTCGTTCAAAGAAAGAACAAACGGTGACACAAAAATTAAGCAACAGAGATATAAAAAAAAGATTGAATCTGAAAACAAGCTGTCTGTCACATGTGAGACGTTGCATGGTTAGCGAAATTCAACAGTTGACAAGTCCTCTCACAAGAATAACAGGCGTTAATGGGCCAATCATTAACTGAGAGTGGCCTGAGAATCCATTTATTGCGCAAACTCCCGTATAGGTCGTCAAAAATCAAAACACAAACGTGTACACTCATTTGCAAGTCAGACATGCATTCACATACATCATTGTCATTCGCCTTGGTGGAACTTCTGCCGTAGTGCGTACACACTATTCCGATAGTCTTTTCTTGTCTGTCGTCTTCCTGGCGTTCGGAGCCTGCCCTTTTGTTCCTGAATGTCGTCTGTGGGTAATGTACTACTTGTGA
Source organism: Paragonimus skrjabini miyazakii (assembly GCA_014338405.1). Taxonomy (NCBI): domain Eukaryota; kingdom Metazoa; phylum Platyhelminthes; class Trematoda; order Plagiorchiida; family Troglotrematidae; genus Paragonimus; species Paragonimus skrjabini miyazakii. The sequence goes on along the minus strand of JTDE01021381.1, from coordinate 9,792 downwards.
GTAGTATACTACTCACAACGAAACTGCCTGTCATACAACAATATGGGGTCAGTGGCGCAGTGGTCAACATGGTTGCCTCACGAAAGCATGGCCGGAGTTCTAGTTCCGGCAGTGGCATGGATATATGCACTACTGACGAGCTCTAATGAGAGAGAAACTCGAGTATGGTGCTTGTTTTTGAAAGGGGCCGACTGGAAAGTCTATGGGAATGCGAAAGCTGCGATCAATTGTAGTTGATGTTCAGGTTGGAAGTAATCATCTCTCCGACTGCTCATCAGGACTAACTCGGCGCGGATAGGAAATACAAGCAAAGCCCACAGTGGGTAGATTGCGGACAACACGGGTGACAGGGCGAGTCACAGCGCAACGAGATCGGACCAAGGGACGAGGAGGGGAAGGCAGGAACCGCCCACCCCCCCTCCCCGATAGAAGACGTCAGGCACACACACAAACCGGGCAGAAGTACATACGACGTGTGAATGGAAACCGGGTGTATGTCGTGGACCGGAATTGCGATTCATAAACGCGAGCTTGCGCGTAGTATGGCAACCAGCGAGTTGAACATTAAAGGTTGTGCTATTTTAAACGCCTTTCGCTGCGCTATGACATTCTAAGATACTGACAACAACCTTGATGAAAACCAAGTACTAACCATGAGCACAAGTCTACTTTAACGGTTCCTACAAGGCGAAACTGTCTTATACACTGTATGCCACTCGTATTGAACGAGATCCACAAGATTTAGACGTCCTCCCCTCAATGAAGACACATGTGTATCCATGACATGATCTATCGTCTTCCAGGAAGTTTTCGTTGAGGGAGAATTGTACGAAATTTTCCAGTAAAAAGAAGCAGTCCAATTATCTGAATCACCAAATTTCACTAATGGCACCTTTCCCATTGCCGACAGGTTTCCTTTTAAATAAAATGTCATTGGCTTTCAAATTTACTTCAAATGACTATTGTTTAAATTCCCATGATTAGCCTGACTTACACTGGCCGGGTAGTCACCTTGACTGTCTCGCCGTAACGATAATTTCGCTTTTGCCCAGTCACCTCATGGGCTCACAGGCTGCCCTCATTCAAACAGGCTACAAAATGCAACCATTAATCACACGATAAATGACCTTGGTCGTCCCACGCCATGAAATCCGTACGAACCGTCGTCACACGTGTTATTGAACGCGCACGTGTGCGCGCGTGTGCTAACAACGTACGGTATTTATAACTCACCCCACCCATGTAGTTTATTTCACCTGGCGATAGACCAACCGTTGCGACGCCGTTCTCGTAGCGAAGTGAACTGACGCCACGTCCATTTCGAGATGACGACCCAAGAATTGATCAGACTTAAACGCGAAGATTTAATCTCGGCTGCCATCAAAGCACAGTCAAATGCTTACTGTCCCGTCAGCAAATTTTCCGTTGGTGCATCAGTACTGACCAAGAGCGGTGAAATATTTGCTGGAGCCAACGTGGAGAATGCGTCACTGCCTTGTGGTTGGTGCGCGGAAGTGAGCGCTGTGGCCAATGCAGTTTCGCAAGGACATCGAGACTTTATTGCTTATGCCGTTTCCGCCAGCTCTGAGAAGACTGTCAGTCCCTGTGGGAGATGCAGGCAAGTGCTTGCTGAGTTTGCTGATCCTGGAACCCCGATATTTATGAGAAGCAATCAAGGAGTGGTCGAAGAGACTAAACTAGATCACTTGTTGCCCCTTTCATTCAGTTTAAAATTTCTTCCCCATGTTTGATTCATTCTATATCCCACTTGTGTTGTTCAACCTCCAAGTTCTGATCCGTTTGCGCCATGTATCCACTTAGAAAATCCACTTTAGACACATTCAATGTGGCTTGTGCTTGAGTATAGAGACAGTATGGAGTTTTTTTCAGCTAAGCCGTTCTTCCAATAACTACACTGCAATAACCCACCAACATTTTTTGAATCAAACAATACAGATTGATTTGGTACGAAATTTCGTTGTCAACGGCTTATCTGACTGACAACACAAGGTTTAGCTGGTACCCGTCTAAAAAGTCATCACCCATTGTAGTCTGTACACAATCGCAGAGAAAGTTGACTGATAAAGACGTTTATCATTGATCACACTGGTACGGATCTGAGTCCAGCTCGCCAAGATGACTGTTGTGTTTTTGACAGCTTGCCACGTAAGCACTAGGTTTCAGTGTGGAAACTGAAAAGTCACTTCTATTCTGTTCTAAGTTGAACATGTATACCATCACATTTGCACGAATTCCAACCTGTAGGCCTTCCATGTTGTATGATAAAACTTTGTAGTCCACCAACAATGCCGAGTATTGTGCCACGTTATACTTATAAAAATTGGTCATTATTAAACGTGTTAAGTTCCGAAAAACACAGTTTCTTGTAGCTATTACGTTGTCACAGTAAGCAGACTGAGAGTGATTGTGTTATTGCTTCGTATTTACGAGTCGGAAAAGGTCGATGTTGCATTGATTTCTCCTTTAACCGTCACACATAGGACAGTGGGACTAGGTTGTCCATTTACTAAGTACCCATTCGCGGACTGTGTTATGATAAGCCATAGCATGCTGTTTGTAGTTGTGGAAAATACGCCTACATAGAATCAGGGGTTTCACAATAATCTACCATGATGACATAATTTTGCCTGAACACCAGCCAGTGTAACAACGACAATTGTTCCACAGACGGGCAAGACCGAGAGGTAAGAAGGCTGATCTACTGTTGAGAGTGACTTTCCTAAAATTTTGGTAACATACGATAATCTCCACGGTAAAGAGATCATTGCAGGAATCAACTAAATGTGGTATCTTTTAAAAAGTATCCTTACAACCACAGTATCCTTGCTCACTAAATTGTCTCTGACAGAATAACAGGCTGATTCGTAGACATATGTTCATCAGTCCTAATCTCTTTATCTGATGCTATATCAAGAAGGACTTAAGGACCATAGTGCGCAATTGAAACGGGGTTAACACATCTTACACTCACAAGCCTTGCGCAAATTAATAGTTCAGGTATTCTCCGTAACACTTACTGATATGTGGCTTAGGGAGTAATTGGTTGACAGGAATGACATTTACAATGTAAACTCTATCAGTTAACAACAGTCAACAGTTGCGGGTAGATCGAACTCCGGATTTTGGCATCAAGAACCACATCGCACCACATTAGGTCAAAAACTGCGGTCAATAAAGGGGTCTGGCATGCTTTTATCTTCGGGACCGGGCGGATGTGGAAGTGATCTTTCACGTGGATTCTTTTGGGAGGAGCAACAGTTTGTTTAACGGGTTGAAAACATGGCCGAAAAATGAATGACGTTACGTACACTACTACCAATTGGTATCAGACGGTCAGGGGATCAAAAACGGTTGGACCAAACACACGTTTAACAAGAGGCCGGCAGTCCTGATGAGCTGTATGGACTTGAACAGATAGCGGCGGGAAGTGTAAAACTACAGAAGTGATGGCGGTTTGATGGCATTGTTTATGAAGGCCACAACTAGAGAAAACACACCAATGTTCTATGAGTAAACAGAAAACTGAGAAGTAGTAGAGAATCTTGGTTGATAAAAACTCAACAGTTTGTTTGAACGCAAGATTAAGATTACTTGTGCCAATGACAATTATTTGCAAAATGGTTAGCCACTGAATGAATGGAACGGACGGTCATAAGTTTTCAAGCTTTAATCACTTCTGCTGTTTCACAAAACATGCACAACCCATGTGCAGTAAACTTGTAATGCATATTTCGGTGTAACATGGCGACCATCAGAGTAAGTCGGCTTAAGTTCGCAGGCAACTTGTGATTGGCAGTTTGTGTGCGTACGTGCGCCCAAGGTGTATTCGGGCTTTCAAACCATGGGATGCAATACCAGACAGGCGGGAGCAATCCGGCCCGCACAAGGACGAGAGAAAAAAATGGGCGACGTTGAGCCAGTTGGATAGAGAACTAGGAAGTCACCTTCATGGTGTGCGATAAATGAACACCAACATTAGACTCGCAGAAATGCGGCTAGCCAAAGAGGAGTGTAGGAGAATCTCACTGGTAATTATTTTTCCCGGCAGAGATCAGCATGAAGCAACTGATGAACACGTCACGTAGAGAATCTCCGGTATTTCACACTTGCTAGCAACCAAGACCGGACAGCCGTGTGTGGGTCACTTGCATTGGTTCATTCTTTGAGACAGCCCATATGCTAACGCTAATGTTCATCTTAAGTCGTTAGACTGGGTGGCAAAGCCGGTCGCAATCCCTGCTTAAATGAGAGCCATCTGATAGCTGAAGGATGGAATGGGATTCATAGTCTAGTTCCGTAGATTTTTTGTGATCTATCACAGACTAGAAGTTGGATCTCGACGTCATTATGGAAAGTATTCACCATGGATATGACTAGTAATTAACCAGTTCAGCACAATCTGAATCGCAGTCTCAACAGCCGATAAGGCAGTTGTCGTATACTGCCGTTTGCTATTAATGTTAGGGTTCAGTCATGATCCAAGTTTCTTCAGTCTACTTAAATTAATTGAACAAAACACATTTCTTAACTGTGTCACCTTTAACTTATACATTGTATTTTTATTTCATTAACGATCAGTCGTAACAAACAGTTTCACCTCCCATGTTAAAACAGACGTTAGCTGTGTGGCCATTGAGTCACATAGTCGTAGGAACCGAAATACAGGTTATAACTTTGTATAATACGTCAATAGAATTACGGGACGTAGGATGATGTTGTTTTAGAAAAGAAAACTAATAAATAATGTTACTGTTTAATTGCATACGCTTTAAACTTGCTTACCGTTCCTCATGAAAAATATAGATCCTATTGAAATAGCGCAGTGGAGGACTACAAAGAACGTTTCAACGCTTCGTCTAATTTTCACTTGGAAATATCGTTTAAAATCAGTCGATCATTTTATGTATTATTGGCATGTCAGACACAATTCTATTTTGAACCGCAGTATGTCATCTCCACCGTTGTATCTTTCAAAACATATTCTTGTACCTACACAGAATCATCTTTTCACTGATCATTTGCTGAATTCACAACGTTAATTGACGGTGAAAAACAAACAGTCTTTTGGGATTAATGCAGGTCAGGTCTGAAATATCCTTTTTGAATCCATCATGTGGAATTTATCAGTAGATGATGCTAAGCTAAGAAATAATACATGTAGTAATGTCGCCATCCGGAATCTCCGATAAGCGCGGCTTTCTAAAGAGCTTTGTGATCTTACACAGCTCCTAATGGCTGTGCTGGCATGTTAACATCGAATAAGATAGGTGCATATTTCACACGTTCTTGTTCGCATTAGAATTAAACCGCGTTTTCTATCTTTTACTTTCACTTGGTTTTATTGTTTCGTATTCGTTATAATCCTTATTTACGAAACAGACGTTTTCGTTTTTCTTCCTCTGGTCTACATCCATTTAAATCGTTCAACACAGTATGGTCATTTCAAAACTGAACTTTGTGAGTTTTTGACACGTAATATCCTAATGGTTTCGCTGATCTCCTAGTGGGAGCCATCCAGTGGCCACCGGTTAGGATAAAATAAACTCTACAGTTTCAAATAACTAGAAAAGTAAGAGCTGTTGCTTCTAGACTGTTCCGAGACCAACGGCCGTAACCAGATCTCAGACAGAACTGGCAAGTACAGAAAATGTGAGACACGCATTATCGAGTGGTCGGTGGGAAACTGAAGGCATTCCCAGTAAAGCAGTCTCTCCAAATCTAAATAAACAGTGCTAGACTAAGAGCATCGGCAAAATAATTAAGTACAATATCCGGATGAAACGTTTTTCAAAAAGGCGTGCAACGTGATACACGCTTCAACAGAACGGCTCCGAAGTTAGAGCGCGACCTCTTTTAACTAGTTAACATTTTGAAGTTGCATGCTGATAAAAACTACTTACTTCCGGAATCCCTGAGAACGTCATGCGATCTAGTATCGTCATACTCCTATAAGCGGATGGTACGTCTACACTTGACGTTTAGTGGCGAAACAGCTGTGACCAATTTTAACATTGGTATAACCGTGGGTTTTAGCCTAAAATGACACACTGCACAGCAGCCTCCTTCTGTCATTCCCGAAAGTTCCCTGTGCGAGTAAACCCATCACTGACTGTTAGAACAAAGGTGGGGAACGTCTAGTTCCTCTTGAATGAAAGAGACCAAACCGACAAACTGGTGTGCTTGAAGTGTCTTATGAAACTGCGTTATTTTCCTAATTTTGTGGCTCGGCAAAGATTACTGTCAAATCAACTACACCTCATGTGGAACTATTGTTTATTCTGGTTGTATAAATTCCACTAAAAAGAAGTTCAAACAGCTCACCTTCTGGAGGTTTCCAAGTACACGGTCCAACACTATTTACCTCGGGTAAAGAAGTACAGCCACCGAAGGTTCATTGTTTTACTAGATGTTTTTTGGCCTCGTAATGGGGGTGAGTGTAAGCGAATTGCAAAAGCTTCTGCGGTTGCCGACAAACGGGTTGGTGCTCCCGAATGCGTTCACGGTCTTGTCGTATTGTGCGGCCTATGTAACTTGTTCCACGGAGACAAACGAAATGTTCATCTGGGGAAATAATCCGAATACTTGACTAGTTGTGAAGCAGGTTTTGCTAATTTTTACGCTAAGTCGTCTAATTATGCTATCAGCACAACTACTTTTTTTAAATGCAACGACGTACAAGCAGGCTTTTTGTTCTTCATTTAGGATATGTCTACCTTTATGCCGATTAGCATGTACTTACGAATGAATTGTTCTGGATAATCATCTTTATTGTGCGTTAAATATAACTTATGTTCCATCTTCTGCAGTACCACTCGAATATATTTCCACAGCTCCACTTACCGAACATCCGATATTGTCTCTCTTTTGTCTTGATGACAACAGTACTATTAAACTTTGTACACTGATCTATCCAGGTTTTTTGATAAGCCATCCTGGAGGCGAGACATGAAAATACCTAAGAACACCAAACCTGAAGGTATCTCAGGCTCTAGATTAAAATGACTATTTTTATGAGCAGAGGTAAAGTGCACCAGTGTGTCAATGAAGTTTTTCGATTCTTTACCATGCAAATACTATCGTCTAAATAAGGCACACACAGAGCAACTGACTTCACTTGACCACCTAATGCACTAAATTCTAGCTTTGTCGTAAAAAAAACACCAGCGAGTAAATAGCTTAGCGGAGATCCCATTGCTACTCTGTCGTTCTGGAGGCATGACTTTCTGAAAAGTGTGAACTGAACGTTGTCCATGCAACGATATAACAGCTGTTTTAGCTGATCTGCTGGTACTTCCACATTGATATTATTGCTCTCAATACATCGACAGGAAAACTCAACTGCCTTGCCTAGCAGGACATTTGTAAAGAGAGATGTGACGTCAAGCGAGAATACACGCTTTCTCGTCAGGTTTAATTTCTTCAACCATTCGATAAATTCAAAATGATCTCTGAGATTATGAATCACTAGTTTTTCCTCAACTGGTTATAACACCTCGGCTAACCATTTGCTGTTGCGTAATACGGCGAACTACACATATCTGAAATCGGCAGTAGTGGTACATCATTTCTATGCATTTTTGGTAACCCACAGTCAGTGGGTTGTAGTGCCCACTGGTCTAGTTCTTTCAAAGTCAGCAACATCAATCAGTCCCATTTGTTTCACACATCTCAGTGTTTCTGTTAATAGCTTTCTAATGGCTTCTGTTTAGTCCCTAATTTTTTACGCAATCTTATTTGTTTTCATCCACTAGTGGCGCGTTTATTTTATTTACGTAATCAGCTTTACCCAAAATGAAAATTCCTTCACCTTTGTGAGATTTATTGCCGTTATATTTGAATTTTGACTTTAAGGGATCCAATGAGGCTGTACTCTCTAGTCAATAGGTTTTTCGGAAAAACATAGGATTCACCGAATCAGATTTTGATAACATGACTGAACTAAGGTTGGTCTGAGCACTTCATCTTTAAAAGCTGACAGTAACTGAGGTTATTTTGAGTCTGACCTTCTCCGTTCAACTGTACAAGGTTACTTTCAGGACAACGAAGTTCCGGTCCTAATTATGAAAAATTAAGAGCAGCTTTATTCCATAACAAAGAGAAAAGTTATACAGTTGAAGCTTCGATTTTCTCGGAAATCTGGTCCTAAGTTTGGTTTGGTTGGATTTTCACTGCTTACGTTTCTCATCTTTTGACCACAATCTGCTCAAAGCAACTCTCGAACTCGCTATCTTGGTTGAGTGACAGTTCTGTTAATATCCTCGCTATCGTAGTCTTCATTTGGTCCAGGTGACATGCTCTGATTTTTCACGTGTCCATCTCACTTGAAGCTGGATGTTTTAATGAAGTCCTGTTGATTTTACTGCATTTTTGTCTAAGGAGTGTCCAGTATTGTTTCGGTACTTCTAGGCGTTCAACACATTGTTTTAGGAACCCGACAGTCGCGTTTACGTCCGCCAATTATGTACCGAAATCAATATACTTACCCAGTTTTTTCAACATAGTAAAGGTCTTGTTGTGTTCAAATACGGTGACTCTTATATCTTCTTCTGTCATCGGCCTTGATTCAAATGACCGCGGCTTATTGTGAATGGTCCCCGTTACACTGACACGTTGACTACACCAGCAAACGGTAACTGCCGTGACATAATATTGATCCTGATAAATACGAGTAAATTCATGAACCGCTTCGCACAAAACAACCGTATTGTTTAAGCACGATCTTTTGAAATACTGTCCTAAATTGAAAGTTTTTGTTGCGGTTTACTACAAATAAAATACCTTGACTGACAAAGAGGCCCAATTGATTGTGATAATACAGGCAATCTACGGTCATCTAGCTAGTCATACAACTTAATTCAGGGCCATCAACTAACTAGCACCTAACCGCCCTCCATATTCATGACCAGTCAGGAATTTCACCACTGTTCCTTTATATTTCGGTTTTCGAGCGATGGATAAGCGAAAGTGATAAATCTCTCATTGTGGTTCGACCGAAACGACATTTGATTTGAGTGGACCAACACAGAGCTGTTGGCGTCAAGCTCTTTGATCAAGGCATTGGCATTAACCGTGTTGTTCTCAGGAGGTGGGACGTTCCTTGTCTCCCACTAACATACCGATGGTTTTATTCACAATCGTCTTGCTGCCTCCTGATTGGTCGTTTTCTTAAAATCAACCACTTTCGCTTGTTGCTCGACGTATTGTTATTAGGTTCTGCAAGCAGTTTGCTACTGGTCATACACGTGACCAACTGCGTTTGTCTAGTCTCCACCGTTGTGGGGGAATCTAAAGATTTTGAACTAAGTACACGTGATCGATGAGTGAGCTATTGTTGTATTTTTCGGAAAATTCCCATAAGGTTAGCATTGACGACGTGACAAGCAATTGTTTGCAGTAATTCTTTTTTAAATCGAAGCAGTTACATTGGATTCATTAAGAAGTGAGAAAAGCGGTAGAAACTAAGAACTGCTAATGGATGACAATAGCGACAATTACTAGACTCCACACAACAATGTGTTAGACCCGGAGCGGATGTGGAATGGACGTTATGTCACACGTCCAGCGGTCATCATAGGAAGTTGGCTCAAAATGGTGCTGATGTCATAATTGTGCCCGAAAGACAAGCTACCAGACCACGATCAAGCACCGTTTGTGTATTCATTTTCATGTCACTGTTGTACTGAAGAATGTGTCGTCTCAACTACTTGGCGCTTGTCAAAAAGGATCGTGGAACATCATCTAGCTGGGATCGGAACTGATTTACATAAAACA
>JTDE01021380.1:8863-20486 GCA_014338405.1 Paragonimus skrjabini miyazakii | reverse complement strand
TGTGTTGTGTTGGTTTTTTTTTTTTTTGTTGTTGAAAAAATGTCCCCACTGACCTTTATTGCAAATAAACATGCAGATTGCAGTATGTACCAAACGAGCTCCAATGAAATACATTCAAGAGGTGCGTTAAGCAAAACTCTTTCTAACATCTCTATTCGAAGTTGTTAAGGACAAAGGCGCGCCAAGTTTGCACACGTACATTCTACTGATGAAGAAACTAGTAAAGGAATCGTACAGTTCAATTTCAGTATATCGTCCATCGGGCGATTATGACAAACTCGAGAAATGTGGCTGCTCCACAAATTGCACAATGTGATTGAATTGTATGAATTTTGCGTTTCTAGTGAATGAGATTCTGTTTTCTGTTTCACACAACAATTGTGCGGAGGACTTCTAGAACTGAGAATGCCTAACGTCTTAATTCGTCGCTTCCAGTTAGCAAAACATGGTTGCCAAGTTTCCGAACAATTCGATATAACCAAGTGACCTATCCATCAGCGTAAAAATTACAACCCAGTCACCAGTAATGACGCACATGTAGATGAGTACTGAATATAGGCTGCTATGCTTCCGTTCACAGTCCAGACCTTATGTGTGTCTGGTAGTTAACGTGTAGTTCGGATGGACGTTAAAATCATGACAGTGGATGTCATGAACGAGGATTCAAATCCATTATGTTAGGCGTAATCGTGTACCGAAAAGTCAGCAAGTTTACGTCCAGAATAACTAAGGAGCTGAGACAATCTCCCAGTCAAGTAAATCAAGGTCAACAGAAAACAAATTCTGAGCACATTGGCGTTCAGTTCAAACGCTAAAAGAGTGAAACAGCATGCACACAATGTACAAAAGTGGAGCTGAACATGATGGGAAAAGCTAGCAAATGGTGCTTAAGAATTCGAATGAAACACAGAGGAGGCTAGTAAATCACCGCTGTAGATATTCGCTGTGAAACAAAGGAATTAAATATTTCCGGTTTTTTTGCAACAAAACGTGTTTGCTATCATGATGATATTAATATTTAGTTGTGTGTAAAGATTCAATAATATTGCTAGGTTGTCTAAACCGGAACACCATGAATCACAATGAGAGTTCAGTTCCAGTTTAATCCAATATCCACCCACAATGAGAACAAAACATCGTTACAAAATCGAACGAGTAACTTTGTATGGTTGATGTCCAAGCTGCTTGTACAGACTGTACATAATCATGAGAGGACGTACCAACCGGAATTATCCTCACATAAGTCCAACAATAAATTAAATCTTTCGGTTAAATAAGAGCGACTTCACTGTCTAGCCTTGGACACATTTGGCGTCTGAAAGTAGTCTCACTCAAACTTACGAACCATAGCCAGGTTAGTTTGCAGTTCCAGTCCTGTGATGGACGCAAGTGAGAACAGCCGTTGACAATCTGAGAATAGTAGGCCATGTCAGTCTGTCAGGCCTCGTGACCTACCTAGCCTCTGGTCACAGATGTCAGGAATGGTAACTGATCGGGTTCAATGATGTGAATGCTTTTGTTGTAAGTATAAGAAGAGTAATGACGAATAATAAAGGGGGATAGTAGGGATTGTCATAAGTCCACTTGCAACAAGAAGGCATCTTGATATTGGTTGCGATGAATTGCTTCCCATCCTTTCCCTCATTTTACATTCAAACTGGGAATTTAATTCTCTTTACATGATTGTATTGCAGTCAAACAGAAACGTCAACTACTGTTATATCGCTAAAAGTACTGCGATAGAAAATGGGTCAGAAATGTTGTACGTAAAACGTGACACATGGCGAAAATACAAAAAAACATTCGGTAACAAGATTAAGAAAATTAATTGGTTGTAAGCACAGTTAACAAAGTAGTGTGCAGCAAAATAGTGGGTCAGCAATCACTCTGGAAGAACACAATGCCAGAAGGCCTTAGTCTGTTAAAAGATGCGGTCTGATCTTACGGCTTTGATAAGACAGAAAGTCTTAACACTAGTGCATCACAGTTGTCTGGGTTTGGGAAATATGGCCTCGTTAACCAACGTCTTACTAAAAAAGAAAAGTATTCTCCTAACTAAAAATCCAAAATCAAAACTTAGTGCTATCCGATCAATAAGATGGTGAAATGAAGTTCACTTTTATGCTTGCTAATGACCACTCGAGTTCATGATTCAATGCGATTCACGACAGTAAGTTAGCCAAAGATACCATACAACAGCACTACCTATGAATCTTAACCACGTTCAGACAGCTCTCAATTTTTCGGAATTACGATCAGTCCGTATTATCGCCTGATCTCTGTGGTTGTTCAGTAGCTGAACAAGCCGGTTCATTTGATCGCAAACCACTAAGACAGGCCACTACGTAATTCAGTAAACGGAAGAACAGAAGTTTGATGAAGAGGTTCGAAAACAGGATCTAAGCAACCACCATCGTGCGTTAGCCAGTTTTTAATATCACCAGAAACAGTAATGAGTCAGGGATTAACATTTACGCTCAAAATATTAAACAACCACCAGAAGAGGTGTCATAGCCACAAAACAATTCAACCAACGACGCCTATCACTCCTCAGTTGAAACGCTGGTGGCTGAAATAGCGCATACCATTACAAACTAGCTGATAAAGATCCACGTTTCATCGCGATATCGGCTGTTACATTTCACACCGTGATCTGTAATATTGGTAATGCTCCGGTGTAACTGTAAATATCAAACTGAATTGAGTTGGGGAAAGTTTATTTTCCTCAAAAATAATTTATTTTTCGAGATATCTCTGAAAAATAAATTGATTTTGAATTTTACTTCTTTGCCAAAATCGTTCACACAGGTTTTTTGCCCGGCGTCCAGTGGATTTGAAGACATCGAAAACTTAATGTGTTATGTACATGTATCATCGTACCATAAACAGCGGCGGCACATGTTTCCTACAATGTCAACAGCATGGACTGTGGTATCATTATCAAAGACAAACACACCAACGATTCTCACTGATGCTTAACTGCCACACAGCCATGATGAAAAAGAAGCGAACCGTGCACAGGAAGAAGAATAAAGAAGAGGAGGAACCTAACCATTAAAAAATAGCTGAGTATATATTCAAACATCCAACATTCAACACCAAAGTGCTCACACCTTACAACCAAAAAAACGAGCAGTAAGGAAAAGTAAGGCGTCATGAGGAAGACAGCTTCCTCCTGGCTTCCACTTCCCAGCGTCATTAAGTTTACCTACTTTACAGACAACTAGACCGAACAACGACAATAGACATGCCATTGAGCCTGATCAGCCGCCATTTCACTTGAAATCTCGAGCTACTGACAATATGATTCGCGAGGACTTCAGCCCGATAGAAGAACGCGATTAACAACACCTTGGTGCAAAACTACGTTTCTCTGCGCCAAGCCGTCAACTGTCCATCTCGCATCACGAAGCCGAACGCTTGTGAACATTTTCACACCATCATATTTGTAGTCCATCAAGGATCACTATAAGAATATGTCCACTGCAAGCGCATTTGAGCTGTTGAAGGTCGGCGATACACTACCATAAACCTTAAGGTTTCTGCGGATGTCTTCATCGGCCATGATGTTATGAAACTTCACAGATGTACCGATATTCTTTTTAGTGGGTCAAAACTGCCTTTCTCACTCGATGGTTTATTTTGTGCTCACGATTCGCCACCCTCTTTGTTTGACAATCCTTCACCCGAATGCAAGCATATTGCAATGAAATCCCGACGTCATTCTCGCGACGGGGAAGGATTCGTCAGAAGTGAAATCGACCGGTTGCTCAAAGAAGGGGAGATCGAACCATCCGATTCTCCGTGGCGTGCCCAGGTTTGTTTTTTACCTCCAACAAACGTCAGAAGAAAAGAATGGTTGTTGATCACAGTCAAACGACCAACCGATTTACCTGCATGCATGTTTATCTTCTTCCAAAGACTGTTGAACTAGTCGAGAAAATTGCAGAATATGAGATATTCAGCACTTTAAATTTAGAAACGGTACAGCAGAAGATACCGTTAAAAAAGACAAGCCATAAACTGCATTCGACGCTTGTGGAAAATTGTATAAATTTTGCCATATTCCGTTTGGCGTCACTAATGGAGTAGCATATTTCCAGCGCATAATCGATGAACTCATAATGAAAGCTGAGCTTCCAGACACATTTTCATGTATCGAAAATGTTACAACATGTGGGAAAACTGTCGATGAATAGCATGAGAATCTGCTTAACTTCATTGAAATAGCCCAAGCTTTTGGAATGATCTCTAATGATTTCAAAAGCGTGATTTCTTCCAGGTACATTAGGTTACTGGGGTACGAGGTGTCCTATGCAGTCATTAAGTCAGGGCCTGACCGTCTCGAACCTCTTCGGAATCTAGCTCTGCCCAAAGACATTAAACCACAGCAGCGAATTGACGGGATGTTTACTCAATGAATCCCAAGGAATCGCACAGTTTTCTGACAAGATACACTCTGTGGTAAATAACAGAGAGCTCCTGTTAACACCCGAAGCTCAAACCGCTTTCGAAAATCTGAAAAGGGAATCACAACTACATTACAATTGACCCCATGCTTCTTTTGACCGTTGAAATGGATGCTTCCGGTGTTTCTATTACTGCTACACTTAATCAAAACGACAAACCTTCTTTCCTCGAGCACTCTCTAAAAATGAGGAGCACCACTCTTCAAATGAAAAGGAAGCTTACGCTAAAGTAGAAGCCATTCAGAAGTGGAGGCACTATCTCCTCGGATGACACTTCCGCCTGGTAAATGATCAGTGGTCAGTCGAGTTTATGCTTAGTCAAACACGCAACGGAAAAGTAAAGAACGACAAAATCATGCGTTTGAAGATCGAGCTTTGTCTTTATCAGTATGACGTTATTTATCGTTCTGGAAAAGATAACCAAGCTGCTGATGCTTTTTCTCACATTTATTGTGGCTTCTCACAATTTGGTTTCGATATGAAGTTTCTACATAAACCGTTGTGCCATCCAGGTGTCGTTCGGTTGATATATATTGTGTGACCTCTTAATCTTTCATTATCTGCAGACGAAATACGCTGTGTCATCAACAAACGTGCTACTTGCTGTGAACTGAAACCCCGGTTTTTGTCGTCCTTCATCTAAACCTAATAAAGCAACGCAACTTTATGAGAGGTTAAGCAAACATTTCAAGAGACTGCAATCATCAGTGAATCGCAATCGTCACCTTCCTAGTGTAGTCGATTAGTACTATAGTTTTCTTTTTGTTTTCGCTTGCCCTGACATGACTTCTCGAACAATCAAGTATTGTCTGTGCCATTTGTGTTCTATTTTTGCAACGCCGTCGTACATACACAGTGATTGGAAAACATCTTCCTTATCAGCAGATTTTCGAGCATTTCTTCTGATAAACGGCATAGCATCTAGTCGTACGACAGCTTACAACCTACAGAGGAACGAACAAGTCGAGTGTCTCAACGGCATCTCTGACGTGCCATCACACTACCTCCAAAGTCACAAGGCCTTCCGACTGCGGAGTCTATGCCACTTGATTCCTTAGGCTATACCAGATCTTTGCTCTGTATCGTGACCAATGCTACACAACATGAACGACTGTTCGCACATATTCGTAGACCAACGTCCGGTACAACTCTACCAGCTTGACTCACTGAACCTGGTCCAGTTCTTCTTCGCCGAACTCAACCCGTTGAGGAAGGAAATGGAGTTACTGGATTTTAATCAACAATTCGCTCACAAATCCTGACAAACAGACACAGTTAATGGATCCAATGAATTATGTAATAATGATCCCACTTACTCTGATTTAGTGAACTCACAGAAAAACAGCAACTTGTTTACGTTCCTATATATATATATATATATATCGAATGCTGCATCCCGTTATCTGAGCGGTGGTGAATGTGATGTAAATTGTGACTATAAAAACGGATGGTATTACATTTATATTACATGCTCTAACACATTTAATACCTGAATATTTCAACCCCCCAGGCTCTGTTGTAAAATGAATAAAAGCATCCATTGCGGTAACTTCGTTTTATCCCTCTCGCGCTCATCGTATAAGATAAATGAATTCGTTAACAGACAAAACAAATTGCACCCGTTGCTGTGTGGAATATTCCGGAGGTCGTCAAGAAGTTGTGGTGGTCGCGTAGAAACCCAGCAGTTGGCAGTCGAACGAGCAGTAGTGCCACAAGAGACAAACCACAAATATGGCTTGCATGCCGTGTATGTGCCCAACGTGCTTCAATATTGTCCCGTGAATAAAATTGCAAACTTGAGACAAACGTGCACTGGTAGGTGTAGAGCGTCTGTGTTTCTGCTAGTTTTGATATGTTAACCTGTACTTAACGACGAAGTGGCCTCCCACCAAAATGCAAAGCGAGCTTGAAATGTATCGTTAATTGATCGGACTGCAAAAAATTGTCCTAGATTTGCCTAATCTTACAAGAAATCAGGCTCCATAAATGTTGACGACAATGCGGTCTATCTGTGTCCACGATTGACTTGGTGACAGAGGTTGCCAGGTGCTACGTTGACGTCCAGAACGCCGAAAATGAGTACTTGCAGGAAACAGCACAAAGCTGCAACAAACGCTCACCGTAAGAGTGCTGATCATCTAGGTCACTTTCAGCAGCACTTAGTCTGTCTACCTGATCGTTCTAACTCCCAGCAAGTGCTACACTGCCCGTCTATTGCGCAGCGTACACAAGTTTAGCGGGATGGTAATAAATTCAATCTCTGGCTGTGTTTAGAGAATAGTTGGCGAGAGCACATACTGCAACAACAAAAAGACGGCGTTTGTCATGGGCATTTTTGTCGCCGTTTTAACCGTACGTTTCAGTCTGACGGTGCGAAGACGAGTGTTGGCAAATGCCCAGAGGGGCGCCGATTGGTGCAGTGATGTGCCTTGTATACGAGACGGACACTTATCAATAACAAATAAAACTTAGCACAAAACTGGAGCGGTTGCTGACCATCGTCCGAGCCAAACTTATCATGTGTGCAAGTGAACATAACTCAACCATGCCACCTTTGCATTTATAACCTAGGCTAAATATAATTATCGCGGTTACGTGCCGACAGCCATGTCTAGTGAACTAATATGGCCATTAAAACATAGAGCCACACTCACACCAACTTGTTTGACAACAGCGATCGATACTTAGTAGAGAGTGAAGATACCAACTGTCAGACGTACAGGCTGCCGTCTTGAATTCTAGTCTGAAGAACATGGCAGATATCGACGTTTAATATGTCCAGCGTTCAAGGCATTAGGACTTGCAGATCTACTCGTTTCACAGCCTAAACATAATTGAATCTTCCGATCTACATGGCGGGTTAAAGAATATAAAAGTCCGGGTGTTTAGTTTGTGCAGAGAACGAAAAGAGGACCTACTGAAGAAAAGTATTGTAGTTTGACATATAGATAATATATAGAAAGTTGGGGATGAGCAGGGTCAGAGAGCTCGGTAGAAAAGAACAGTAAGGAGATGGTCGCCCATTTAACTCTGTTGTACACAGCAGGTTAGGCAATTTAATTAAGATTGCGAGATGGCTGGTATAGTAGTGGATTACTTGTACCAAATGTCCTGGTTGTATACAAGCTGAAATACAGTCATAACGTCCAGGCTCAGAGAAAATGTCAATACAAGTTCTCAACTAACGCCCTTGGGTCGAAAGCCTGTAATGGGTAGACGACAGTGTACTAGGATTTGTGCCGTTTTTCCGGTATGGGAGGCCCGCCACATTTCAACATCCAAACCAGAAGACCCATAAACCATATTTCGTCGTAAACGCCATGAGTGGCTCAGCCGATGTGATCATCACACCATCCAATTAAACCCGATGTCATCGTGATGCACAGATGATCATCACGCGTCAAGGTACGGGTTCGAACGAATATATAATAACGATGCAACAGGACGAAGTGAAATGAACCTGTAGAGACTTACCGAACACCTCGCCGTTTGGCAAATACTCCATCACAATGCAAAGTAACTTTGGCGTTTCCATAACCTTTAAAGTCACACAACAATAAGAAAAACAAACAGTGTTGCTCACTTGAAACAACCTTACAATATTAGGGTGATGAAGTTTCTTCAAAATTTCTGATTCACGATAGATTTTGATCAAATTTTCATTATCCAAACGCGTCTTGTCGATAAGTTTAATGGCCAACTAGAAAAAATGGTAAATGATATTGGTCTGGAATGTGATATCCGACTCACATTCAGACCGGTGATAGTGTGCCTTGCTAATTTGACCACAGAGAAAATGCCCTTCCCGATTGTCCGATCGATTTCATAGGTACCTAGCTTGGGTTTGTTTACTTGTGGCTGAGTAGGCGCGCGACAAGCACGAGAAATGTAGTGATGAGCAACAGAACTAGTAGAACTCGAATCGTCAACAGCAGCGTAGGTTGGACTGAGATTGCTTGATGAGATTGTGCCAGTCCCGGTATCAAACATGTTAGTGATGTCCGGTAAAGCATGGGACGAGCAGGTTGTGTCCGATACCAGGTCGCAGTTAGATGGAATGATTTCATAGTTCATCGATAAGTTCGCTGGTGAACAGACGTCAACATGACGATAGTAAACGAATGTGCAGTGGCAACTCTAACGATGACGATTTGACAGCACAAGAGCGACCAAGAAGTGCCCAAACTGGAAGACAGAAGCAATTTGTAAGCCACTGTGGGAGGTAACAAAGAAGCGCATAACTACACAACATCCAATGTAATATACATGCTTAAGTTTGACTCATCGTGACATATAATGCAAAATTTGTTGTAGGCAAAGAAAGCTAGGGTATGAAATTATCATATCAAGTAGGACGCGAAGTGGCAAACCAGGTTTACGGATTTCCGGAAGCTCGTCTAAACAGGGCATGGTGAAGCCTTTCGGTCGAAGTTGCTCGTGAATCGCGGAGGAAGGAAAGCTGATAACTGCCGTGACTGATTAATGCGGAATGACTACACACGTCTGTACACAAACCTGTACTGTCTTGCGTCCTCAAAAAGTAAGACGTATTTCGTGAGTTGGCTGGGGGATAGACGATATATAATTCGTTTAACAAGTAGCCTAAACAATGCGCATGGATTCGTAGAAAAACGTACTCCCTGATAACGGTTACCCGGAACGACTTACAACTAGAAAAATTAGCAGAACGCCATCGAAACCTAAAGTGCAAAATGTGAGAGGAATTCCGTATTCACTAAGATGTCGTTTAAAGATGATAAGGCTGGATGGATAACAGGTAGATCCAACCAAGTAATCAACAGGGCATATACGACGTGTGAACTACGTATCCAATACAGCACACTTCAGTTCTCCGACTTCATAACAGAGCTAGACCGTCAGTTCAGATCCTATCTATGTGCATCTATTGCCAATCGTTCCTGTGGAGCAAGTTACGTTGACTGCACAACAAAACAACTATACGAACGAATGTGAGAACGCCATTTTCGTTGGTGAGAGCATGGTTGAAAAAATGTATGTTCAACAGCGTTATCTTCGTTCACCTGATTGAGAGTAAACATCAGATGAACATTGATCAAACATTTCGAGTGATCTGTCGTGTACCAAGAAGCCCATTCAAGGCCATCCGAACGAAGGCGCTCTGTACTGCTGAGGTTGTCGGAAGAAGGCTGGTTGAACAAGCACTATGTAATAAGAAACAGTCTGTTCGAGCGTTTTACCTAACCCGACCTCAAACTAACCGGGTCGATGGACAAACTGCGCCGTCACTGCAATCGACCGGCGTAGCATAAGGGACCAATCAAGCCATCATTAGCTGAGTGAACAGTAGCCTAAGGTCGTCACAAAAAGTTTCATCATTATCTCGATCTGACTCGATAGCAATATCCGAAAACACGTTCATTCGAATGTCTTCTTTTTTACCATCCAGTCAACGATTTTCATGGTCCATTGATTAGGCATAGAACGTGAGTCAATATGGGCGCCCTCAACATTCGCATTCTAAACCATATAGACCAAAATGCAGACAAAGGCAGGACGTCAGAGTGTTTGAAAGTAGACGTCAGCTGCATATCAGAGATTAGACTCCAAAACTAGTCAACCTACTGGGTGGATCGCACTAACCTGCTCTTCTGACACTGGTTTTGTTGTATAACGTGCACCTTCGTTTGGTAGTAGTGCGTACATTCGAGAACTAAAGAGCAGGCCTCAACGCCAGGAAAATGAGGGACCAGAAGCGACTATCGGAACCGAGTGTATTCGTCGTCCGGACTCGTCACTAAGGTGAACGACGAGACACTTCTGCCTAACGAGTATAGATACACGTCGGCAATGCAAATTACTGTACGCGTTCTCTATTCCATGTCTTCACATAACCTGTAATGAATTTCGTGCAACAGATAACCTCTCAGGCAAACTGTTTTTGCGACCAAAACACGGGGTCATCTAGCGAGCCGCATATTTCTGCATACCAATATGTTGATGACGTTCATATTCCTAATCATTCTAATAATAACAACCGCTCGGATGTTTCTGGAGGGTTTCGAGGAACCTGGTCGAGGTGGTCGGAGTCAATACCGACCGTGGGAAGCTGGTTGCCCTAAGGGTAGGGCGGAAGCGACGTTGGATGCGGCGCGAAGGAGCCCAGCGAAGATGAGCCGTTGTGAAGGGGGCTCTGATGGCTGTGTTTGACAACCCTACCAGGAGGTCATGTAGCGGTTTAAGACGGCCAAGTCTGGACGATGAGCGAAGCCATTCTGTTGGCCGCCACTCTGTTAGAATTACTAGACTGGGCGCTACAAGAACCGGGTCGAGAGTCACGATGGCAGTTTTTAGTGGAGCAGTTTACCGAAGGCCTCCCGATGACGGTTCACGACCAGGTTCGTATTGCACATGTCACTCAGTGGATGGGCCTTGACGAACGTGCGAAAATGATGCGCGAGTTGGGAGTTGCGTCTGAGACTTCAGCCGATGTGAACGACCGCACCAATAGGAAAACATTAGAGAAATTGCAGCATGCAATGGAGTAGCTCGTAGCGGATATAGCTGCGTTGATAACAGCACCACGGAGGAACGACAGAAAAGGAGGTTGTTCCAGCTGTGGTGAAAAAGGACATTGGAAAGAGAAATTCCCAACCCGGCGGTCTAGGAAGTCTAAAAATAAGGTGTTCCATGATTGTTCTACTTGTTGGAAGGGTCAAGCTGTAATGGGAGCTATTGAGAGGGTTCATATACACAAGGGTTAAAGTTGACGGTTAGATAGAACAGTGTCTAGTCGAAGCGGGGCAGCTATTGTTACGACCCCACCTGACAGAGAAAGACAAGAACAACGCAAAGACCGCGAGCGAACGCAACGCAACGGCAATGCAAAACTGCACGAAAATCAGGACGCAAATATCGGATTCCAACTCTCGCAACTTAGAGCCCCCCAACAAGTAGGAAAAAGACGGTCTTCAAACGAGCTTTACTTACTGTTCAACCCGAAGGCGAAATTGTGGCTTACAGCAACTGTATCTATAGGTTCTGGGTCATCATCATCATCATCATCATCATCATCATCATCATTATAGACAGCAATACATCAGTGATTCACACTGATGCTTAACTGCCACACAACCATGAAGAAGAAGAAACAAACCCTGTTTAGGAAGAGAGAA
>JTDE01021379.1:69744-90268 GCA_014338405.1 Paragonimus skrjabini miyazakii | reverse complement strand
GAATAATACAGCGAGTGGACAAAGAGTATATTGTTGATTCGCGAGATCAACGCGAGAATACACGGATACAAATACGAAGCGATAACGGAGCGGATCGACAGACGTGCACGCAGCGGGTTTGTACGTTCGAGTGCGCGGGGTCTTGTCGGTCTCTCTACTCGTTCAAACAAATGTTTAAGTACATACAAAAGTAGGAAACAAAAAGAGTACAAACGGCACTCGTACTTCGAACATAATTGACAATAATGGATAGGGTCGCTACGAGTTGCATACTGTCGTAAATTACATTTCATCCGGTAACCGTCAATGCGCTGTCTGAGGTTATCAGCAAATCAACGGAATGGTTATTGTAAGTAAGGCCATCAAGGCCTCAAATACTATAAGTATACTTTCATATAACGCAGAAAATGTCCAAGCCAGCTAATACTAAACTATCTACAAAATATATTTTTCAGACGCAAACAAGTAAAGGCAAAGCGAGTATAAAAATGTGAAGGGAAGTCACACAAACAAAAGGGAAAATAGATAGATATTTGTTATAACTGAATATACGGTCTACTAGCGAGTAAGCTCTCTATAACAAATAACAGAATGACGGTTAATGACATAGTGCATAACGGAACAACAGAAAACAACAATGAAAAACGGACGACGGAATATACACAAACAATGCAGAACCTTTTGAACAACCAAACCATCTAAAGCTGACGCTTGGAAACAGAAGTACAACTGATTTTCATCCAAAGAATTTTTATGCCGCTCAGTTCGAAGACAACAAGGTCACAAACTTTTTCTTATTCATAGTGCTTATGAGCAGTAAAAAAGTGTGGTCGTAAAATGGACCAGACAAAAGTCTATATAACTAAACGAAGCCCAAAACAGAAGACCAAAGTATAGATGGGATGCCAAAAATATTAGCGAAAGGTCTAAATGTTCTTGAGAGGTGGGGACTTAAACATCCGTGCCAACTTTGAGGGTTACCCAAAATAATAATATTGTGGGCTGTTTGCATAGCAAATAAAACAGTTGTTCGGGGAATTGAAAAATTCTGCCTCAAGACGATACACGATAGCAAAGCAGATAAACTTGTTATAATGCGGAAGCATACGTACACATTGGCCTGACAGCTGTCGTGCTGATTTATAACACATGTAGGGTGAGTGCTGTTTCAAAATGATAAACTCAAATAGGCTATTTACAGTTTATGACATAGATAATTTCAACCGGCTTTCCTTATATCAAGCTTATCATAAACGTTTTTGAAGTTCATCCAATTTTAGAAAGTTACGTTCCGCCACATTTGTTGAACTGTAATCAGAGACCTTCCCTATTTTGCACAAAAACAATAAGGATTTTTATATTCAGTTATGCTCTAAGTACCAGCTTCAAAGCGAAACCGGAAGTAAACATGTCACACACAAATGTCGCAACAAACCAGTGGCATATTATGCTGTAAAACGGGTGGTAAAAAGGTCTGTGTTAAGCTAAAACAGAAAAATAAAGCAGCACAATATTTTGGCAAACCGATCACTGTAAGATATGAAAAAACTTCAAGTATTTGCGATGAGCACGAATACAGTATATTTATGTTGGTGTGCACGTTTGTTTACACTACCTCAAATCTCTTATAATTGTCCATCTCATCCTGGCTTTAAACTGGAGTTGTATGCAATCTGAGTGGATACTTTGATACATGTTGCCTGCACATATCGCGAGTTAGTTAGTACGGAACAAAGTAATGTTCCAAGTTAAACTAGCTCATTAAGATGGAAACAGCAAGCAGAGCTTTGGGCCATTTCCCATTCCAGGATACCAAGGCACAGAAGAAAAACCTGGATACCGGCGCAGTATCTAAGCGACAAATAAAAACGCGGTCAAAGAAAAATGCAAAAATGAATGGAGAGTTCTATAAATTAATATCATCCAAGTGGCGTTAAATTGTATAGATGCTCGGATTTTTGCAAACGGCTTGTCACAGTCACCATCAGCGAAGTGATGGCTGATCAATTTCAGCCCATGAGCAAATGGAGGCGCAACGACTAAGACAAATAATACACATACCTTCCTGCAACCCCGGTGACCGTGACCTCGTGGTCTAGTGAATAAGTGCTTGGACCATAATCTGCCACTTATTCACGGGTCGTGGGTTCGATTCTCTGGCGTGTGCGGTGTTGATGAGACCAAACTAGGTCGAACTAGCTGTCCGCCACTTTGCTGGTGGTCACTGGGACTAACTGTTTGCAAAATTCCTTTCTCAACCCATACGGGGACTGTGATGGATGCTTGCTGGTTTGCAAGCCAACCACAAAACGGCACGTGGATTTCTGTTTATGAGCAAAAGGAAGCGCAACGGCTAATGCAACTAGTAGAAACGCTCGTTGGGGGAAAGCTGAACCGATTTTCCAATTACCTGTGCCGGTGCACCATTTGAAGAGCATAATTCACCGAACTAGGATTCTTGGAATCTTAGCAGGTATCAATGAGATATCAGAGACAGTGGATGGTCATTACAGTTTACTGAGGATCCCAATACATTTGCAAGGGAAAACTGGGCTGACCGTGCAGTGTATTTATATTTCATTCCTGTATTAAATCTGAAGCTCTGAATCTCATTTCGTCTTGGTAATTCAAAATATCCACCACTGCTCAGTAACTTCTTCCACGTGACCGTCACAACGAGGACTGATAAAACACTCCAGCCAAAATTCAAATCATATGAAGTGATCAAAAGTGTGCGTGAAAATCGGCGCATAATTAGCTATAATTGGCTGAGAATCTTCAAATTTAACAGAGGAGTAAGGTAAGTTTTTGCATGAAATCGGAATATAAAAACACTTCAACACGGTCAGCAACTGCCCACCAAATAACAAACGTTCAAGCAAACAAATGCTGTTGAACAGTTTTCGGTCTGGTAAAAATCAAGCTGAAAACATAAATGGCATTGAAAAAAATATGTCAGCATAAGAAAAATAGGTTGACACATGCATGAGAGAAATTCAGACAGATGAATAACGAAGTGGGAGTTTTACTAATAACAGAAGTTAAGATGAAACACATGTAAAAAGACAGCGATAACCATGTACTTGTTCACATACGTTGTTTAGCACACTGCGCGAAATAAAAAATCTAAAATAGATTAGTGCAGTAAACGAGGTAAACTTTATGACTGCACAGTTTCTAATACTTTTGAACACAATTATAATGCAAACACACTGAGTGTCTCAGAACTAACCTTAGTATACACTGTCGCACTTCTCCGTCGCTTGCCTGTTGCAGTACCTCTAGGTGAGGGATTACATTATGTGGAGAGTGCAAACTAAATGTACACATTTAAGTGGCAATATTCCGGAATTAAAACTTGAGCGACAGAACCTGTCATCTTCAAAACTCGAACAGGAAACTACAAATTTTACCAGGCTACTTCTGATGTGACTTAGCTTTGTGGGTATTCATCGAGCAACTGTATGTGGAGCATTACAATTCTAGCCACATCGAGGTGTATTCTTTAGACTGATATGTAAGAAAATGTTATAGATGAGAAAGGTGGAGTAAGACCTGCCAAAAAGTTTCTCAAGAGGTGTTAGACCGCTGTGGGTTTTTTGGACATAGCCAGTGAGCTTGGAAAATGATTGAAAAGCATTTCAAAGTCTCCAACTGTAGACCCAGACCCAACGCAACATTTTCAGGAGGATGGGTAGTGTCAGAATTATGTTGCAGCGTAGTATAGCAAAATATTACACACGATACGACACACAGCTTGGAAATGAACACAACCAGTGGTTTATAGAAACGAAACGACTGAAAGTTGTTGAGGATGATGCATACGCCTAGAATTCCATTACCAGACTAGAATATTTTTGGTGTTTCAGGCCTCTTTTGTCTCCTCAAATGGGCTTCCGATCTATGTTATTGACGAGTGTTGGGATAAGTAACTTCAAACCACGTTGAAAAAGATAGTAATCTCCGTTGGATCTGCACTTTGGAAGATGAGTGCACGGAGAACTCGTAAGCGGAGGGAGAACGGACGGTTGACAACCGTCCAAAAATTTCATTTATTTGCTGACATATTCTAAACACCAATTACACATTTTTGCGTTGACATTGTAAAGGATAAAAACAACAAAAGCTTTGGAAAACAGTGTTGAAAACAACCTATTGTGCAACCGCCGTACAGATAAGATTAGATGCAGTTTAAATTGGCACTGCAAGATGATGCTGTATGCAGTATTATCAAACCGTTCACGAGCGAAATCGGGAGGAAAAATAATCTTGTGGTTCACAGTGGACTAAATGAAGCATTGGGTTAGAATCGGAAGAAGGTATTGCCTCAAAATTTTAAAACTATAATATTTTTGATATCGAACTTAAAAGAAATGTATACCCGCACTTTCCACCGTGGACAACAATTGCGTTGTTTATACGTTCGTAGTACCTGACACTTCAAAATGAACTACCCACGAGTTCACTGCATTCAATAAGTACAATTTTACGTTTACATGAATACACTTATTACGCGTTAATTAAACTGTACTTCGCAACTGCTACGATGTGACCCCTGTAAATTACTGGATTCCATGAAGCATTTCTCTTTAATGTCGAAAACATACTGGGAGTAATTGTACTACACGAAATAAGATGGTGGAAATGTTGCCGATTAAACAGTACAAAGTATTTCTTTAAATTCTTAGTGATGTACAGGTTTTATGTAAGTACCTCTGATTATGAATAAAATACATCAAAATGACCTTGATAGTCAAGTTAAGTATTGAACGAAGATTAAAGATTGGGGGACGTATTACGGAGGGTCTATCTAAGGATAAATCTAACGTGGTTGAACCGACTTAAATGAAAACTCAAGAGACCATAAACTTGCATTCGTCTACTGATAACTGACCGGTCAAATTTAAATAGGTGACCATGAAAATCCAACTTTAATTGTAGAACTTCAAAGAGATTTTAGATGAAGTGTTCCTCGTAAGATGTGCCAGCTACAACGATTCATTTTTATAAATAGTGTGAGATAACCTTCAACATGCAAATGTTTCTAAATAATTCATCGACTGTTGTTTTATGGATAAAAGAGGATAGTGCAAACTGTATGCGGACTGAAGCTTTCGAACCGTTCGAACTACAACCGTTTCACAAAGTTGAATTACACAAAAATTCAGTTATATAATTTTAAAGAGGAGGAAGTCTTAGTAATTCATTTGTTAAAGTTCAGCAGAAAAGTGGAAAAAAAATTAGCTCATTCCTGAAACTATTTCACTTTGAGTAAAGTCTATCAAGTTACAAAATTTCTATGTCTGTCAATATGGAAAATGCACTGAACTCATTAGAACGGGCCCAAACTATGTTCTTCCCAGAATGTGGTAATGAAAGATATTTCATTGAGTGAATTAAAATGCAAGAGTCTCCGAGGAAATCGGGATAAAATGAAAGAAAGCTTAGATTCCAGCAATGGAAAAATTGTGAATAATTGATACATTAAAACTATGATGAGATGTATAGTTTCATAAATTGTGAAATTTCTCATTGCGATTTACACCTAAGGAGTTTTGTGAACTCAACTATATGGCTTCAGGTAACACCTTTGATCCAAAAAACACTGTTTTGTACTTGCTGAATTTCCCTCACCACCTACCTATACAATCTCAGTTGTAAACTGAGGTTGTGTGTTTGCTGAGGTAATTGCCTGACGGGAAACATATACACCTCACCAGATCTTTTTACTTCATCGTAGTTAGTGAAGTTATAAAAATGTGAGTGGAGTGTGGGCGAATTAGTTTAGTTAAAAAAGTCGCGACGATCGGTGGTTTATATTGCACATAGTATCATCTGATTTTCAGCAAAATTACGGCAATTCCCAGGAAGCATAGTCCACCAAAAATTATACTCTGGCTGTAAAAGAGAGGTTGCAAATACGACGACATATGTGAGATTACTGAACCAAATCATCATGCAACAGGTCCGTGCAGAAACTTCAATGCATATACAAGGAAAGAAAATTGCATGTTGATGTGCAACTTTCTTTCCTACGTCATATCGTTACATTGCAGTTTATAATAAGTATTACAGAATAAGATGAACCGTATTGTTTGCCAAAAAATTTAAAGTACTTCGCACATTTTAGGCGGTAATAGTGCGCATAATCATATCCGACGGCTGCTTTTAAAAATGGATCTATCTTCTCGAAAATCCTTACAAGTTTAGGAGCTTTTGCCGTCTCATAGACTGAAACAGTCAGTGAATAATAACGTAAAGAAAATAATAATACAAAATGAATATCACAAGTCACACAACGGCACAAGAAATGACCCCAGCTTAAGTTGTACACAAGCTTCACAAACTTTAGGTAAAAGTCCAGATATTTCACGTTGCATCGCACCAATTAATACTGTTGTGTCGCTACAATAGACGATCGACAAATATTAGAAGTTACAATTTTGATGTACAGGATAACCTTCTGAAATATGAGACAAAATGTCATAACGCTGTTCTTAGGATTGTTCATTTTTGACCTATGTACACGATCATGGTAGAAAAAAAGCAGAAGTTTAAGGTTTTGGCATAAACAAACCGTACATTTTCAGTCTAATCTGGGACTAACGGGAGTATACAGTATCTTGACAGAACGGACGAAGAATGTAGAGATAGCCCTAGATTATGACCCTTAACAAGCTGATTTTCTTCTTTAAAGGAGTAGACGCGTTTGTTTCAAGCAATCAGTCCTGCTGCAAGCAAATTCAGCAGTAACCGAGTAAACAGCCATATAAAATGTTGCTCAGAGAGGCATAAAGTCCGCTGTATGTAAAGCTTTGCACACTTGAAGAGAAAGGCGAAGAATGTTTACCGACGTCTCTTGTATCAAGCGGATAGCTGAACACACATACAACCAAGTTACTCATCCTATTATTGCTGTAACATTATCCATGTAGTAGCCCACCGTTTCTTATGAAAAAACTCAGACTAAACTAAAGTATGGTAAGAATGGTAGATGCATATTTCTTTACCGCCGTTGTGACCGCAAAAGACGCTTGGCACGCAAATTCGCTTGTTGCAGGAACTCCCGTACAGGTTATATTAAAACATGAGACCACCTACACGTATACTCATTTGGACGGCTGATGTGCATACACACACACTGGGTAGCCGTAAGTTGCCATTCTCCCTCGTAGAACTTCCCACACAGCGCGTACACACTATTCCGATAGTCGCTTCTAGTCCATTGTCTTCCTGGCGTTGAGGCTTGCTCTATAGTTCCTGAAGTCGCTTTTGAATAGTACACTACTCAAAAGCGAAACTGCCTGTTATTCAACACTGCAACATTGGATTTTGAAACCTGAGTTTTAGCATTACATCACAAGTCTCGCATGAAACAAATGAGGACTTGCTGTATATAAGATTAATTGGTTAGTTAATGAATTACTTTTTAACATCGCATTCCATATGTCAAACATCTGCGAAGTTCTTCAGGTTACCATTTTTTTTCTACTTGTAAAATTTAGAGGTGTAATATCTCAAATTAATTTACGTCACCTTGACAGAAAAATAAGAAAATAAGGCTGACAACTTGTGTGACTTAGATACCAACAGTACAACTTCATTTACCGGTGTGTTTAAAAAAATGATAGAATCAAATAAAGCCGCCAGGCAGTGTTAATCTAAACATTAACTAGACATGTGTGAGGTAAACCATCAGTTCCCGAAAATTTTTTTATTTAACTAATCTAAAACGTCGTATTGGTTAAATTTTAAATTTCGCACGGTTATCTAATTCTACACTTTTCGCGAATATTCTCGACCAACTTTCAAATTATTTCTGGCAATCCGTCCACATTATCTCTTTCGGACTGCTGTCTCGTTGGATTGTGTTTGCTCCTGATTAGTCCAGATTCGATTTTACTTTCTTGCAGGTCACAAACTAGACAAATAAAAACGAATTTGTGAAGATATCTTCGGACTGAGCGGCACAGTCAAGCTCTGTTTGAAATTCAGTTTTCCTTCTGTCTTTATGAGTTAGCGTTGAGCGATTGGATTGGCCGACATGTTCAGAATTAGTCGCGTACACTCCATTGTTCATTCACTATTCATTATCTGTTGTTTTGTTGTCCGCTGCAGTCAACTGACGCGTTCATAAACCGTAGATCCAGTTACAACAACATGCATTCCACTTGTTGTAACAGTGAAGGACGTGCAAATATCTTCTTAGCTCAGATTTCTTCACTGATGGTTTGACTGTCAACCCTACCTACAAATATCCTACATATATTGATGCGGTAGTTTGCAATAATCGACCCTAGTCCCAGTGCGCCGCTGTACTATCTTCATCCCCATTTATAACTTCAAACCGTACCCTCGGGTATCACTAATCGACCTGGCGGTGGTTCTGACGATAGTCCGCCAAATAACACTCTAAGTACGTCCAATCGGACGTTTAACATTCACGTTTTCCGTTAGTGGTTTGCAACACTTAAGTGCTCATTTTCATCTTATGATGCTGTTAATCTGGCTATATTGTTCTACATTTGTGTTCTTCGATTGTATAGCAAAGAGAATTATTTTTATGGATTACTCAATCACCTCTCTATTTTAAGTGGCCTTCCCTCAACTTCAGTCGTGGACAATATGCTTTCCAACAAATTTAACATCTGCAATAAATTTTCCGGCAGGTTTATCTTTGATTCCCTCCCCTAATCTCCACCATCAGTTTATTAGAGGTATA
Source organism: Paragonimus skrjabini miyazakii (assembly GCA_014338405.1). NCBI lineage: Eukaryota > Metazoa > Platyhelminthes > Trematoda > Plagiorchiida > Troglotrematidae > Paragonimus > Paragonimus skrjabini miyazakii. The sequence continues at coordinate 81,546 of JTDE01021379.1, read as the reverse complement.
TCCTCCAACAGTGTGAGATAATTTCTTTAACATATGCTTGCGTAGATTTCTGCTCGTGGTGGCTCAGTAGTTTTCCACCTCACGCTTTATTTAAGTGGGGAACCTACAACAGTCAATAATTCTACTGGGTTTTCTTAAAAGTTCCATAAAGTTATCGACTGATTTGCTTCTTCCCATTACACAGTAAGCTATTAGTTTGCCAACCGTGTCATTGTTAGATTTATCAAATAACCACTATATTCGCTAACAGACTGTGCACTCATTTAGAGCAAATAACAAGAAGACTTAATCAGATGACGATTCTAGGCCACAAAAACCAGTGAAAGAGGCTCGCAAAAGGTGACAGCTAGCTACTGCAGTAAAACTAATCTTCCCGTAGAGCGGGTTGCAGAGTTGCTCGTAAGTTGTCAGGGAAGGACCAAGGCGGTGAAGATGTTTATACTTAGGATTATTATTAGCATTCGGTCTTCGGTCATCCTGTGTGATTTGATCATCGGACCTGGATGAACACAAGTATAAGTTCACTTTTGTCCACCACTTTTCGGAGAGATTCCTTGGTGATTCTAATTATGTTTACGTATCCATGCTGCAATTTAAACATAGTAGATGAGCTTGGCGCAAAAGAACAAGTTCCTCCTTTTGTTGCAGCGAAAATGCAACTACCTGGTTTGCCAGCGGATTCCAATATATCTTCACACTGCAATTTGACAGGATGCTTTAACCGAAAGGTCTGTGAAATGAATCAACATTTACCACGTACTTCTTTATCTCGCAGTTTATCGAAAAATTTGTTTAGTACGAAAATTTGGTACCTGAAATCGTTATGGCATTTTGCAGTCTACGCTAGACACGGCCAAACGACTGCCATTCAAATAATATTGTATGGATGAATACAGAAAGGTGGTCAGCACCGTGTTCGTATTCTCATTGTTTGAGACCACGCTTCAGTTGGAGCGACGCCTCATTTGCGGTTCAGTCTGGACTGTTATTTAGGATTGATCTACGATTGCGACAACAACTGCTTGTGCTCATCTGGCTTAGCTGGTACGGCTGTTTATTTTCCAAATAAACCCCAGTCCAATCACTTTTACTTTAACAAAATAATATGTTCATTACAAAACTTTCAATGTTAGAATGGTCCTTAAGAGATATCTCAGGATATGCTTATCCCTCACCAGCAAGTGCTTCGCAATTAGTGAGGGTTATGTATTACTGCACATTGGTTTATTTCCAAAGCAGTGTGAGCATCCTTTCATCCCTAAAATAAGCGCTTTCCCTCTCTTTACAACTGACTGCACCACCTTGTTGAAATTAAATGTTGTCAAACTCATGTGTCATATATTTCTCTTCGCTGCTGAGGTGAATGGTGGCTCCAGCTAGACTGCCATCTGGCCAGGCTCTTGGCCGTTTGTCATGGAATGATAGAATCCTCTGCAAGGACATTCGCTCTACAGGTACTTTCTCTTTTCACTCACTTTAAACGGTGAAGACATTATTACCGGTCTGATTGTGAATTACGGATATTGACTCCTATTCCATCAGGTAGGTTGTTTTATTTGAAGACTTCTTATCTGTTTATTAGTACTCAGGGTACATTTTAAGGTCGGCCTGCCTGGAGTGATGATGAATATCAGAGGAGAGGAGGACAACGTTAACGTCTTTTGATTTGTATTAGTCGACGGTTCGTTTTTTTGTCCCGCACGACAGGTCCAGACGTCAGTCATTTTCACTGTCGTGTACGACCTAAGTCTTTCATATTACACCTGAGTAATGACAGGTCTCTGTGCACTTCATCTTAGGGGTACAGAGTGTGAGAGATAGCCTAGTAAGTCATGTAACAATAACGAAGGGCTTCAACGAATAAATTTCTCAGTCTTTTATGTAAATAAATGGAGTTATGCGAGTCTTTTGAGCGGTTAGCTTCAGAACTGTAGAAGTATCTAGGTGTTGTTTATACTCCGCTGATGCACTGCCGTGAAGCAGATTGCGTGGGTTTACACATGTTAGGTTGTAAGATACGTATACAAAGTTGATCTGCCTCCTTAGACAAGTAATATAGTTAATCAGTTGAGCACTCTAAAATTATGTGGCTCATCCAAATGAATGACATTACACGACTTATGCCGGAGCATATTTCCCGTATTTCTGCTGGTGCTTACTGCATACGAGTTAGTTGCATACGTTTCTAACCATCAATCAGAGACAAAAGTGGCAGACAGCCGTCCGTGAAATTTACCGTAGTCAAACGAATAGATAAAGCTATTTGCTTTGCTGCTTAACGAAACTTTCCAGAAATGATCAGTACCTGTACTTTGACAATTTATCCCAAACCGTGTAGAACAGAGAAATAGTGGACGCAATTTGGTGGTGTGTTGGCGAAATATCAAACAGCGTACGCAAAACGTCGGGGGGGGGGGGTTGAACTTAACTAAGAAGTCCGGATGACAGAGTTACCGACTGAAATTTACAGCAAAACTGACATATCCCGCATTCAAGCGTTCCAACACATTGACTGTAACTCACAGACTATTGTGGCGGATTGTTCAGATGCGATTGTTCTGTCGCAAACGATATGAAATCAACACAGTACTGGTCAACACGTTCGCTGCGTAGGCACAAACGTCAGAGTTCAGTTCCTGGCTTGATCGAGGATATGAACATCCTGTAGGCTCTAACACAAGTGAAACTCTAGTCTAACGGTTTATTAAAACCATATGCCAAACCGTGTAAGCCATGGTCAGATACTTGCGATGTTTGAATACAGTGGACCCTCCAGAAGCGAACAAAAAATCAGTCCCTCAGAAAGGAGTAGACGATAAAAGGTGACATACTACTGCTGCTTGTCTTCTGTATGCATACTGATTTCTAGCATGATATATTAGCACACAAACAACCGGTATGTTCAGAAGTGGTTCATGGTCACTTTGCCTCTTCCTTATGGCACAATCCTCAGTAGTTTTTAGTTCTTCAATCGTTTATCCGAAGCAGACAGCCAAACCACATCGCAGGTCGTTAATTTTGGCACAAAGTTGCCAATTTATTCTAGTGTGAAAAATCTTAATTTACCATCTGGCTGCAATGATTTTGCACTTCAGATGTTCTTGCCAGCTGAAGTTTCCTTTGCCTCCTGCAGTCGCCTTGCCGAAAGTCGTATGTGATTGCACGTGTTGAGAACTGAACAACTGAAGAGACCGAGATGTGACTTACTGGTAAATTGTGTCCACGCCAGTATTGAAGCAAGAGGAGACTGGGGCTACAGCGCTTCTGAGCACGTTCGTGACTGTAATGCATGAATACATAAAAACATCGACGAAGGTCCACTGCATCAAACCCCCCTGAGTCGATTAGTTCCTCGCCTAGTTTGCTCTTTGTTAAGACGGATAAGGCGCACTTTTACAGTATGACTGAATTCTAGAGCCACCCACGATACCCCAAGTTTAAAGTACTGAATCGTTTTCTCTAAACAAACGAACCAAAAATTCGCAGTGCAGTTTTTGACTGAAAACATTTGTCGCCCCACATATCTTATTATCCGTCCCTACTGAATCCGGTGTATGCGTAACGCGATGAACTTGATTGTCACCATAGTGCAATCTCATGGCAGTTTGTGTGGCAGTTTATTGTTGTTGAAACACTTACTTGAATGGGTCATGTAGTCGTCTAGCAGCTGCACAATTATTTCAAGGTTTGGCCGATTTAGCCCGGCAGCGAGATTAAATTTGCTAACAAAATCCGCTGGATTTCACGTACGCTGAACTTAAAAAAATGAACTGATTTCTTTTTATAGTACCTGAGATACTGATTTTCTATCCAGTTAACGGAGTCAACTTTTTATTATACATACAGTTGACAAACAAGAAATTCGTCTACTTACCTGCATTACACCTAGCTCCTTTCAGACCATGCTTCGTCTACTTTAATCATCTTTCAATGTTTCATTAAGTGGGTACCCTTATCATTAATGGTTTTCGTCCTTGATCCTTAAAAGCCATCCATTGCTTGTTGTGATTCTAGTACATTCGTTTTGTTAAGCGGCCTTTTGTGATTCTTGAATTGTCGAGTCTGACGCCGGCATATTACTGTTGAGTACTATCATTCAGGTCATCTCGATGCGTCAGTGTCAATGTGGAATTTTTCAATCGCTATGAACGCCTATATTACACGGGTTTCCTATTTTTTTCCTTCCATTGTAAGGGGTGTAACGTGTATTCCACTAGTCATCAAGAATTACTGATTTTTCGTTTCTACTGAAGCGAACAAACTTCCCCCTCAGTGACAATCGCTTTCAAATGGACGTTCTTGATCATTATTGCACTTGGGTTGTTATGTTTCAGTGCGAATCATTCAGATTGTCAGTCGTGAAACGTGCTGCATTCCCACGCGGCAGTTTTCTGGCCACAACCTTTTGTACACAATCAAAAATTGAATGACAGAAAATTGTTGCTATTTTTGGTGCTTTGATTGCTTGGGCTCAATGAATTAGACTGCTGGAAGCCCTTAATTAAAGTCTTACCGAAGGCTGAATTTCGGAAGGTGACATAACATGGATCAGTTTAACTACACGTGGACTGAATTGTTTTTCTTACTTACCTCGTCATCACAATGCACTCATCTCTTTGAGTGTCTTTTCCATATCCTTTTGACCATGGTCCCGAATGTCTCAAAATGGAACTGCCATCCTTAGCAGTGCTAACAACTTCTGAAAGTATTAATGTAACTGACGGTAACTGTCATAAATGTGGTCACCGTAGGGAGGTTATACGGAGCGTTGTGTTTTGTATTTCGTGGGACAGCCATCGTTTTACTGATTTCCATAGTTCACATCTTTTAAGCCACTAATAGCCCATATGTTATGTACATATAAGGAACACTTATTGCATAATTTGTTGTATAATACACCAAAGTAAACCCAATCTTTATTCAGTCTATCGTCTTTTCTTCGCATATCCTATCAATGCAGGTTTATCAGGCTATCTACGCAACAGTGGTTGTGGACAGGGCACAATTGTTAGTGTGTGGCACGGCAAATGGACTTTGGGCATACGACATCGATACAAGTAATTCAAAGTGATGTTCCCTTGTTCCAACTATCATCTGTGCATATTTCATTTTGATAATCTTCTAGACAAAATAGTGTTCCATTTTGCTTGTGTTTTTACTAGTGTGGTACGGTCAAAATAGTAGCCAATCAAAGAAAGTTTGAACATAAGCTCTTTGTTCCTACTTTTTTCAACTCTGAGAAGGGAAGTGGTAAAATTCATGTAACAATCTTTGGTGCTGGTTTACTAGATCATAGTTTGAACACCCTATATTACTTGACAGATCACGCATACCCTCTTAATTATATGCATCTTCACAATCGAATACAGACATATTAGGCTACCTTATCAGTTCTCAGTACGACATTATTTGTAACCATTTGTAACAGCCATTTAGATCGATCTATAATTTTCAGAAAAGTTCTGTTCGGCTGGATATTGAACCGGAGTGAGTTGATTAACAGGATGAGGATGACGAGCATGAACAGGAGAAAACTGGTTATCCTCTGCTTAAATAATCGTGAGGTATACAACTTTCATCCAGGGCGAGTGTGCAATAAAAAACTTTTGTCAATCACAGTATTGTACACTATGATCACAACGCATACCTGTTTGTTACATATTTCAAACAGAGTTTAAAATGAAATATCCCAAGGACGGTGATACACAAACCCTTTTACTAATTATTAGAACATTCGTATCCCCTCAGTAATTTGAACAAAACAATTAAAAGACTACAAGCGGCAGATGTTTGCATTTCATATTAGTTCGTCAGCATCAAGTAACAAATACCATGAAAACAGCAATTTAACATCCAGAGGTGGGGTATGAACAAACAAACGAACGACAAAATCATCCAGTCTTGTGATCATAATGGCACTCACTGCAACACAGATCCATGGAAACCTAAAGTTAACAAATAACTGTTTGTGTACACAAAACAGTCTGTACCGGTTCATCGCGATGACTTCCGCTTATGAATTCTACATATTTATGTGAACGACAAATGTTCAGTAAGAATTGAGCACATTCGGAGCGTGCAGGCACCCAAGTCGAAGAACGCTGTAATCCCCAAATCGGTCAAAAGTTCTGGAGCAGTAGTCATGAATAAGACGAGCTACGTCGATAAAATATTGTCAGCCCTGAGTGATAGATGAAACTTTAGACTCCAAATCAAGGATGGAAACATCTGTCTAGGAAAAAAAAACTTACCGCCGGTCAGAAGTCATTCGTAAGCACGGCTAGATAGATGAGACATAAAAACACTTAAAACTGGACGGCTACTTTGTGCCTCAGCTGTTTGGTCTTTCTAAGAATCACAGGCAGGGTATGTCACACCGATATTAGCCATGCCTAATACACCTGACAAGATGACTGGTTATGGTTTCAATGGCAGCCATTCAAAAGTATATCGGATACAGTGTCAAAAACTCACTAGAGCTTGTGGGTGAGTCACACGGAATAAAATGTGAAGAATGAGCAAGCGTGATCTTTAAATGTTCAGTCTCTTTTTATCAGTGTCTCCCTGAGAGAAACTAATGGCTTTGTGTTTGAACGGATCGTAGCGGATAATATCCCCCTTTTCATTATAACAGATTATGTAAAAACGTTTCTTTTACTGTATACGAAGAATGTCAGTCTTAATTTGCAAAACTCACCTTACAAACAAACTGACGGAGCAGCGACGGATACTCCATTCGGCTTACCTCTCGCTCACTTTTTATGATCATGATAGAAGGGTGACTAAGTGATATCATCTCACAGCCATCATGGTACAGACGCCATGTAGATGATATCTTGGTCATTTCTAAAAGTCGGGGACTATCTGAACGTCTTTTCCTGCGGCTTAACGGTTTCCATCCCAATCTCATTGAGACGTGTGAAGCAGAGGCTGATGAAAGTCTACCTCACGTCGACATACCCATCACACGAAGGACCGACAGATCAACAGGACGCATCTTTCATAGGAAACCAATGTGATCTGTACAGTATACGCATTTCACCAGTTTCAATTTCGGTGAACTGTAAACAATGTGTGGTGAGAACGCTGTTCATCAGAGCACACCGACTGCATTGAGCAAGAGATAGAAATACTGAGGACAATTCTGGAGAGTAATGAATACCCACAGAAGCTTCACTCAGCGTTACAGCAGATGGAGACCGAAAACCAATAGGAATGATGAAGTTTCCAAGAAATTAGCATATACCAAGCTAATACTCAAAAGGGATATCGCGACGTTGTGAATAACCCAACAAATTGTCGCTTCGTTGAAATGCTACCGAGCTGAAGGTCTCAAATCAGAAGTGCAGGTTATCTGTGCCTCCAATCAAAAGAGATCAATCTAGTAGTTTCAACTCACCTTGTGTGTTACCAATTCTCATGTAACTGCGGAGAAAGTCACATAGGCAGAACCGATAGATTACTGATCATAATAATGAAGCATCGTGTGCGTATGTGGGTTCAGAAACAAGTCTCACAACCGGACATTGCAGTCACCAAGAATCGTAGGTTCCAGCCTCGTCGATCGGATGACACGTCCAGACTGGCCACAATATGGACTCGACCTCAGCCTTCACTATCTTAGTGCGCCACCACAACCCGTGGTTCCTAAAATTTGTTGAAGCCGTCGCGGTAAACCGTTTCAAACCTGTGTTGTGTGTACAAAGACAATTATTTTTGAACCTTAGGCTTCCACGGATCTAAGTTGCAGTGGGTGTCGTTCTCGCCAAGTAACTAGGTGACTTCTTGTCCGTTTGTTTGTTCATACCTCACCCTCTTGTACCGTAGACGTTATATTGATAGGTTCCCGTTTGACTGGTTATTTGATACAGACGAACCATTATTAAGTGCTAGCATCTACCAGGGTTAATCGTCTGACTGCTTTGTTCAAATCAATGATTAGCCTACAAGGATGGTAGTGACAATACATACATCCAACGTGGACAAGAGAGTTTTTCCTGAGCTACATGCACCACTGGTGAGCTGACGCATCGATCAAATGACATGGATGTTTTGCACATCAAAAATAGGTTCAAGTCCTTCACGAATTTCCTTGACTCTTTTAAACTGGTTCCATTGGAAGAACGATGAAGATGTCCGAGATCTTTTCTAAATTCATCTCCTTGGGCTACTTATTGACTTTCCTGGATTATAAACTGTCTTTACCAGAGGGGTATTATCTGCACTCGTTGACAATCCTAATCATGGACCGCTTTATGACCTATTCGATTACTGATCGATTTCATGATATCCTTGTTTGCTGCCTCCGTCCCAGTCAAGGAATCACTCCTGCATTATACATACTTAACGTCACGGTTGTCTGGTTCGAGTAGCCGTCTCGTCAAAGATGGTCGCCAGGTTGCAACAGATACCATCTCATTTGACTTTTCTTGAGCGTTATAATCATAGAACATGTCATTACACATTTCATAATATAGGTAACAAACGGTGAGTTATCGTTTTTCAATAGTTCGAATCTGCCATCAAATTCATCACTTACAGATGAGACTAGATAATGAATGAGTGGGTTGTTAATTCGCATGTCAACCGCACATAATTTATGATCTGACGAAAGGAAGTAAACTTGCGCATAGTATCTTCATTTGTGTCCTGTTAACACGCAGTCACGTTTGTTGTTTATTCTATGTCACTTTTTTGAATAGATGACTATTTTCCATGATATTGCAAATCATGTGCAAATCATGTACAAATCAGTGCTACCGGGTAGTGAACATTGTCACTACATAACACTATGTCGGGAATCCATCCCAACGTGGTTAATTCAATTATTTTGTACGACTCGTGTTTCCAGGCAGGTAAAGACTGCCACGGTTTACAATCAAGGGACAAAATTACAACAGTTTGAGCCGGGGTGACAATTGGCAATGTTTACATTTTTAAGTCCACCACTCTTTAGGTAGTTCCAATAAATAGTTATTTGGACTGTGTTCATCCTTGCTTGTGAATTTCAGCGAAGCCACCCAAGGTTTTCTAAATCTACTAATGTCTGTATTGATTCAAAATGACTTATGAGGACAGTGATATCTACTTTCTACATATTATGAGTCATAGAAATGGTTAAATCTGCTGAAAAGTGAAGGCTTTCAATTGTAGATAAGTGAAACCTTAAATGGCATTTGGTATTTTTTGCTCAAGTAACCTCAACGTGTTAAATCTGTCGCCACAGTTAAACATGCCATCTGTTTGCATTCAGGAGGTGCGCGGGGACATTTTTTGGATCGCAACAATCGGATTCGCTTGGAAGGTCACAAAGATATGGTTCGATGCCTGGTTCAGTCAGAACACCGCTTATTCTCGGCCGGGTATGTGCAAATTCAGATAACACACTACCGTTAATTTGTCAGTCCAGCACAAGGCTTATTAAGCCATGGCCTTCATGTCTTTGAGTGAACGACTTCTGCATGCCTTCATCGATGTGTTTGAAATGGTGAATTTCCATACATGATTGCGAACAGAATGTTCCGTCACTGGAACGCGCACCTATCAGTGGAGGACACCTCTACTTGACGGACAGCTAACCTTGGTTCGAATTCTAGTCCCATTGCCTTTCCTATAATGCATGCTCCTAACTCACGAATACTACATCCTACCAACATAATAATGTCGTGCATAATCTCGTAAGGATTAATAAACTACGGATAAACCAAGCTGGTTCTGAGGATAAGCCAGTATAAATTCAAGTTAACGAGACGAAGTGCGGTGACCTTAGAGCATGCGGGTGGTTGTTTGAGCTAGTCTAATGCTTACCGCTGCAGTGTACGCACTTCGCCAATCCGAATTGGAAGAGCTTGATTAAACCCGATTCGTCCAAAGGTCCTCTAAAGGTCTCTCAAAGTTTCTGTATATAGACGTCTAGCTAGTCGCTGGCAGACAGAAATTAGTTGTATGAACTCAGGTACGACCAAACGGTCACAACAATGCAGCTTCGTATTTCGTCAACCCCGTTAGTGAACCCTAACTATCTGTTGGAACACCAGTGTAAAAATGGCTTCCTTATGACCGCTGGGCAACAAAGTCAAACTTTGACGCACGTAAGGGAGGTGATCCAGTAACAATCTCTTCAGTTCTCTGCACACCTCAAGACAGTTCGTACAAGCTATACCCTCAACTAGGCCAATTAATCCGTACAACTTAACACTAAAAAAACATGAAACACTCGACACCGACAAGCACGTAACTCAAAGTGGACTTGTTTCATATTTACACGCTTTCACCAACCTCTCCTATTCATAAATCACCAAATTGCTGTCTACTACATAATAGTGATTTTTAACGACCTTTTTGTCCTCTAAGTTGGGGGTTGTAAGAAGGTTGGTATTTTTTCCGAAAAATGTACTTGTTCTGATGCATTGCCAAAGACCGTGAGCACTACTTGGTCGAACAGTCGAAAGAGATGAAAAAGCTTTTTATCTGGGAATAGCAGAAGGATTTTTTCTCTGATCTATGGTTGTACTGGCCGTCGAGTCGGTGTAAGTGAAACCATGTGTGAAAAAGATGGTTCACTTATTACAAGTCAATCACGCCGATTTGACAGGTGGGCTGAACATTTTGAAGAGCAGTTCAGCTGGCCTCAACCAGATCATATAGACGACGGGACCCGATTGGTCAGTTATTGCATTCCAGACGGTCCTCCGTCGGAAACAGAAGTGATTTTGGAGCCCATGTTATGGAGGTGTAATAAGGCTCCTGATCATGACCTCCTCCCTTCTTCTCTTTTCAATGATGGTGGGGAGAGGTTGATATCAGGACTGACAAAACTCCTCCAGACGACCTGGGAGACTGAAGAGGTGTCTCGTGATTGGTGCTTATCAACGGTAATTCTCATTTTCAAAAAGGGGGCCCGAAGTCAATGTGACAACCACAGAAGCATCAGTTTGGTGTCTGTTGCGTCCAAGTTACTCACTGGCCTCATTTTACGTCGGCTCACTAAGACCAGAGAAAGTCAGATACGCGAAGAACAGGCAGGATTCCGATCTGATCGGGGGTGCGTTGATCACATTTTTACCTTGTGACGGATCTTGCAACGTCGGCAGTCTTACAAGCAGACGACGGCCATGGTCTTTTTGGACCTAAGGGCTGCTTTCGATTCAGTTGCTCGTAACGTTCTCTGGAACTGTCTCCTTCGCAAGGGAGTACCAGAGAAATGCGTGAATCTACTGAGATCACTGTATGCTCATTCTGCAAGCAGGGTGATAGTTTGTGGACAACTGTCTCAATCGTTCATCACTTCTAGTGGTGTTCGTCAAGGATGTCCAATTTCTCTCTTCTTGTTTAGTTTTGTGTGTCATGGACGACATTCTGGAGGTTGAGTTTGAGGAGTCCAGCGAGCTTGGTAATGAGCTTGTTCCTAGCACCAGGTTAACTGATCTGGAGTACGCGGACGACATTGTCTTACTTAGCTCTTCTGCCGAAGACATGCAGACCATACTTACCAAGGTGAGTGACCGGGCTGGTTTGTATGGAATGCGCTTTACACCTTCAAAGTGCAAAGTAGTGCTTCAAGACTGGGGCACTTCGACTCCTATTTTCTTTGCTCTCCAGATTCCCGTAGAATTCATAAGAAGTCAATTTTGCAAACAGCTGTTTTCGGTAATTCTCATCAGGCTATTACAATTACATAGGGTAAGTGCGAATTATATATGAAGATTATAACGTGTCAAATAGGTCATCAAAAAAATCACAGGAGTGGTACGGATCACAGTCTACTGGGGGAGGGTGGGAATGTTGATGAATGTGTTGGAG
>JTDE01021379.1:23315-58966 GCA_014338405.1 Paragonimus skrjabini miyazakii | reverse complement strand
GCGAATAGAGGAGGAAACGCAACGAAACGCGAAATAAAGTAAGCAGTATAAGCATGTCGTTGGGTTCAAGTGCAAGTTGTCAGAATAAAGTTAAATCAGCTGTCATCTGCTTCCAAACGAAGCTGAGTTCATTGCTATGTAGTCGGAATTTTCTGATTCAGATTAATAGAAAACCACTCAATCGACCGCAGCTGCAGCCTTCCCATAGATATTTCGACTACACCCTTCCAAATAGAAGCGCTATACTCGATTTTTTCTTTTGTTGGAGCTTGTCAATAGTGTACATCTTTGCTGTGATCGGGATTTGAACCTTGGTGGGTTGTTATTGATTCGACCAGCTCCAGAACAAGAAAACTTCGGTTGCTATTGTAGGACTGAATAAGCACCTTTGCTCGGAAAGTCATTTGACCATCGCGTTCTTAATGGTATCATTTCCGAGTTGTCCAGTCATTCGTTAACAATTTTCAATATACCTTTGGGTGATATTTTTGTTGTTCCTTCGATTATCAGCATTTCGTGAGTACGTGGAATTGTTCTCATCATTATTCGTACCCTCACAATGGCTCTGAGCCTGATTAGAAGGTATCACACTTCGAGCCACAGCTGACATCAGTTATAACGTAAGGAATCTTAGAAAAAAGAGTTTATTAAATGGGTGAAAACTGATAGATCAAGTCTAAGCGGAAGAACTAGAAATAGTACAAGTACAGCATTCCATTGACTGCGGCATACTGTCATTTCGGATAGCGTTTCTAATCAACTATTTGAGAAATCACGAGGCTTGCAGCCGGACAGGTGACACCTACCTACTTAAACCAGCGATCTTCATAGTTTGTTATAGCGTTGTTGCTTGAACACTGCATAGAATAATTCAACTGCTGGTGGTCTCGGTATATGATGCGCGGTACAGCAAAAGCTCAGTTGGTGTGGGAAATAAGTGACTCAGCCATTGCAGGCTGTGACTCGATTCGTTGGATAAATGATTGTGTATCACAAACGTTCCTGAATACGAGCAGATGAACGGCCGTATTGCTCACGCCATCAGTCCACTTGATGTAGGCTAACTGGTGGAGATATGGGCAGTCAAACATAACAAGTCTATTTATATCTGCGTCGCCAATAGATCAAGGTTCAGAACTATACAGCAAAGCAGAGCGCGCATAGGAATTATATGCGTTTACGTATGTTAGCAATCGGACCTCTCTTCCACGTCAGAGATAACGCTGGCAACGGCATTTCGTGCCTTTACTATCCTCGCTGATATCTTTTCAACAACATTATAGCATGACGAGAGAGTTCTACCCAACTGTGTAGAACTGCTCGAGATCTCGGGGGGATTGTACACAATAAACACGATAGAGGTGGGAACGCCCAATCAACATAATCGTCATCATCACCATTTTCAGAGTTGGGTAGTAACTGTGGTGCTATGGCTCAGGTTGTTGTTAATCTCGACGGTAAAAAAAAGTCCGAATGTAAGGTGAAGAAAGACAGAGAAAATAACCGAACAAAATAATCGAGTTTCACAAGTCAGAAGGTTCAACAAAATTACGGATACAGGGTCGCCGCAGGCTGCGTCACTGCCATGTCGCGGATATCCTAACCGGTGATGTGAATAGTCGCGAATTTCCCAACCAAATAGACAACACCTACCAGCGTGGCAGTGTGCCAAAGTCGCCATAAAGCATACATGATCCAGTCATCGAAAACTATGCATTTTCACTATCTCGGTTATCGATCGCATACTTGCATATTTCCCATGCACACGCCGAACGACTGCCGAGTTGATTACGAACACACTCCATTTGATACAGGCTAATCGGCGTAGGCAACAGTGGTCGGATACTGCGAGCATCTTGTGCTTGATTGGGTCAGGTTTCTGATCCATAGAGCGAAACTGAGCGCACGCATGCACGCAATATAAACCCTGTCGTTAATTGATGAATCAACGTCTTTGAGATAACATAAGTGACGACGATTGATGAATGCATTGAGTGTCTTCAGCATCCCCATGGACATCTTGTCACTTATATTACATGCTGATGAGATGACACTACTCAAATAGTTGGAACGAAGAACAGCCTCGAGTGACCTGCGTGTAGTAATAAAACCGAATATTGTATGAACGCTTTACAGTTTTGAGGCGCAAAATACATACCACACAGATCAGCCATACTATTTATCGACTCATCCTGGTTTGCATGTTTTCTGAAGAGGAACGAAGTAGGACAGTGTCGTCCATATGTCAGTCAGATTCCTTTCTGGTAAAAAGTTTACTCCTATTGTTCCTTCCAGCATATCATCCACCACTTTGTTGTATAGGATGGAGTGATTGTAGGCTCTATCGAATCTCACTTGAAGCTGAAAACACTAAAACTGTCTGTCCACCAATGCACACTCTACACTCAGGGTGGGTGTGCGGCGACTTGGATAAATTCACGCGTTTTACTGGGTTTTCTCTGCGACGGAGACAGCTTCAGAAAACTTGTTGGGCAACCGATTCAACAGCGGTCTTTAGTTTTAAAGATACCATCAGCGTTGGCCAAGAAAGAGATTGGTGATGTCCTTGTGACTGTCACTAAGTGAAGTTGTGTTTGATGTACCCGCGATCAGACTAGAAACTTGCTTGCTCTTTGTTTGTTTGGTTCTTTCTGTGTTTCTGGATCCACCGAATTGTGGGACCCATGAGAATTTCGGACACGCTGGAAACAAGACTGATACCCATGTGGTTCTCATATGATAACCTTTCATCGATTTTGAAAATATGAATCATTGCTGATAAGCACCAGCCATGAGGCACCTCTCGAATTCCCCATAAGGAACGCGGAAATATTGTCATTTTAGACAGCAGTGTTTCACCACCATTTTTGAAGTCTTTTAGAATGAAAAGGTCCGAACCTGAGCCTTTGTTATGCTTAGTTGTTTGGGTCCCAAATCCACTTCAGTTTCCGAGAAGAATCGTCTGGGATGTCAGAAGTAACCACACAGTCTCCATCCTCCACAGCTGAGAGAGCTGAATGAACTGTTCCTCGAAATACTCGCCCCAACTGTCAAGTCGCTGCGACAAGCTGCAAACTCTTGAGCCGTTTCATCCATGTATAGTCATACTGCCACCTTGTCGGCGGTCGACGCATCTACAACTCATGGAAAACAGCACCTGGTTTTTCCTTGACAAAATTATTCTGCCCATATTTTTCAGCTCAGTCGGGGAATTAAAAAACACTAAACATACCACACAACAGCTTTTCGTCCGGAGTAGAACGACTGAGTTGTGCGTTCATGTTACCAGGAAACAGATGAACGTCCGGGTGCTCAGTATGCCCACCGATTATTATAGGCAGTGTCCTAAATCACGTTATAGATAGACCCCGAACTAGTGTCCTCTGGTGCACATGCAAATGTGACAAAGAATCCACATTTTTTCTGGTTTATTTCGACATACTTTGATTGACGCGCTTGGGTTGACGGCACGTAGATGACAATTCCCGGAGATCCAGTCGATCAGGTTCTGCTCTGTCATAAAGGTCATTACAGTCCCCACTACATGCTGACCGCCAGATTCGGCTTCAGTTTCACCAGCGACTCTGAAAAAGGACAGATAACTCATAGAATTATCTAAAGACTAGTTCAAGTGAATAATATCGCCGGGATTGTAAAGGCTTGTTTCGGATACGGAGCACACACTGAGTTCCAGATTCGAAACAATGCCCATCAGAGCGGCACATTGACGTATTCGTCGAATAGTGCGAACGCTAAGATCTCTAATGCTTGAAATGAAGGTAGTTAACGGTAAAGGAGGAAATAGTTAAAAATGGTTGCACTAATCTCCCAAAGCAGCCATGATTATTGATATTCTCGATCGTTTATACTGCAGGAGTTGACTTAAGGAACCCCACTCCGAATTTATGATTCAAGTGTGACTTGAGAGGCAACAGGATATAAGTTTCTCATGGGAAACATACCCAAACTCAGTGACTGAACGGTCTGATTCACTTGACAATGAGGGACTTTTTAGCATGAGGGCGCAGTGAACAAGATGTTAATGTCTGGTTCTGAACGATGGTGCACGTTGTGGATGCATTTGAGGTTACATCAAACTTGTTGATGATACCAAAAAGTTTTTCAACTTGTGGGTGATCGGAACGCTCTTTGTATGACGGTAGTTTTTTACATCCTCCTTCAATCAGTAGAGAGCAGTGCCGCAACTATAAAAAATCGTTCGCCTGTATACCCATTTATGCCTGTCTCACTAACTCAACAGTCGTATGCAGCCAGTAGTGTGTCACCCGACGATAAGAACGCAAGTGCTTTTCGTATATTTGCTTCCCTTTGGTCTGTCTGAAATGTTTCTGCTTGGAAGGACCGATGTCCTAGTAAGGATAGCCTCCTGAATCAATACAGTGCACCAGCTTTACCACCAATTTAAAATAACAGAATAGGCCCCAGTCATGATGCGGTACTTTGCACTGTGAGGATGTGAAAAGCATTCCGTACAACTCATTCAGGTAAGTCACTTTGTTCAGCACGGCTTACACATCTACAAAGGGATTAGGCAAGACAATGTCATCCATATATTCCATGTCGGCCTACTTAGCCTCAGGAAGAGACACCAAGCTCACGAGATCCTTCAGGCCCATCTTCCAGAATGTCTCATGACAAAACCCGACAAAAGGGACGAGATCGGATAACCCTAGTGAACATCGTTAGAAGTAATTAATGCATGGGACAGTTGTATATAAATTAGCATCCTGTTCGAAGTGCAGACACAGTGTTATCATAACAGCTCCACTCATTCTCCTGGAACCACCTTGCAAAAATACAGTTTCAGAACATGTTGCGAGCAACCGAATCAAAAGCAGTTTTTGAAATACCTTTGGATGTCTGTAGGAGTGCCGATCATCCAGGATCCGTCACAGACTAAAACTATTAACAACGCGCCCTCGTTTGGATTGTATTTCTACCGTTCTTCACGTGTCTGACTTTCCCTGGGCCTAGTGAGTAGCTCTCGTATAAAACCAATGAGTAACTTGAACAAGAAAGACGTTAGATTGATACA
The DNA here is from genome assembly GCA_014338405.1 of Paragonimus skrjabini miyazakii. Lineage (NCBI taxonomy): Eukaryota > Metazoa > Platyhelminthes > Trematoda > Plagiorchiida > Troglotrematidae > Paragonimus > Paragonimus skrjabini miyazakii. The sequence goes on along the minus strand of JTDE01021379.1, from coordinate 53,910 downwards.
TTTGTGGTCGCCACATTAACTTTAGGTCAACCATCTGCTGATGAGCGCTAGTCATAAGGCATCTCTTCAGTTTCTCAGACGTTCTAAAAGAGTCTTTTCAACATTGACATCAACCTCCATCACCATCATTGTGAAGAGAATGTGAGGAGGAATCTGATCTAATAATTCTCCGATAATTTAAGTGCAAAACAAAATCTGCTTCCGAAAAAAAGGCTACGCTTACATCAGATTAACTCAGGGCGGGCTAGTATTTGTCAACATCTTTGCTCTAGACCAGGGAGTAATCAGTCACATTTTTTAACCTCGGTTACGTCCCAATTCGGGAACATATGCAAAATACAATTTCAGAATAGTTCCAGAATAGTTTCCAATCGTATTCATGTTTAAATACCTAGTTTATTTCAGGTAAGCAGTTTAACAGAAGATAAACTCAATGCTGGAATAGCTGCGTAAGTTTGTTACCGATTCATTTATCACCAGGTAAATTAAATCTCATGTCGTTCATTTGGCATCAAAGTATTATCTTCACCTGTCTGATGGATTATGAGGGAGACGTGTAAAAATGTGAAAGTCGTGGAACTCATAACAGTCCTTGTTTCATGTAAACTCAATCGTTCATTGTTTCTATTGTTGTTGCTATCCACATGTCCTATATATTCTAATGTTTCACTTTCATGACTGAAGACAGTAAACGAAATGTTAACATCGCACAACGTTATTGATAATGATTTGTTATCAGTTATTAACGAGACTTATCCCATTGTGTAATGGTTTGCTTCAGTGTGTGTTTAGCTTATCTGTTTACTTCGAACTAACAGATCCCCAAGAGCCGGACAACTTCTACTCGATGGGTACTGACAATCGAATTCTTATTTGGATTCGTAAGGGACAGACTCACTACGGTTACTTGTAAGTCAGACGGTAACATTTCTGATTACCAATTTCATGCTGGACTACAATTATCTATTGTTCTGATTATCCGATGAATACGCTTTATTGTTTGGAAGAGATCCAACTGCAAAAAATATGTATTTAAACGAGTCATAGAAACAACCTGCCCAGAAACTGTAGGTGCTCTACTAGCCGAGCTAGGAAGCCTAACTACGTATCAGTAATACAGTATATCGTTTGGTTACAAACTGGTTGTTACCACTAATGATGGATATCTTAGTTATTTTAAAATTCAATGGATGTTGGGAGTAAGGTGCCTTTCAGAATGACATGGTTTGCTTATCAATAAGATTGTTGCCTTGCTTTCAAGTTTAGGTAGTTTTTTCAGTTGGTTATTCAATATTTTCCTACATTTTTATTCATTATCCACCGTGTTTGTTCGCGAACTAGTGCAAGGATCGGTTGACATTTAAAGCAGCGGCAGCTATAGGTACGATGATGCTCAGTAATGTGTTGCTGAGTGTTCTAGTGAAGATGCTCCGGTTTTATTCTTCAATAAGATGAAATTTGCAGTCTCAAGTTCCTTTGTTAATGGTAACAAGTAATTGGATGGTATACTTCAAAATTGCATAATTTCTTGTTGACCTTCTACTGGAAGGTAACATTGGACACAGGCTGGATTCTCATCGTAACTTATCATCAATACACACTTTCATTAGCAACCAAATTTGTGCTTCGATATTGAAAAGAGCTCGGTGGGAACTATCCGACTTATATTACTACCACGTTTTAATATGTAGCAAACTTTGCATAAATTTGCTATTTCTTAGAAATTTGGTTCTCTGGGACAGTTTCTGCTTTTGTGCATAGAGTCCATCCAAATTAGTTTTATTTTCAAAAATGAAGCAAACGACCAGAAAGAAAGGTTGAATGATCTGGTGATTTACTCATTATTCTATGCTTTGCTTAGTTTCCGTTGCACAGTTGTTGTGGAGATAATGACCGGAAGTATTGAGATGACTGGAAACTCTTGGATTCAGAAACTGAAACACCTTCTGTTACCCGTTCTTTTATCAAAATAGCAAGCAAATGTACTTTGCCATTGGGACAATGCCTTATTTTATTTGCCGCAAACCACGACACTATTGCTAGTCAGCTATGTGTGTATTGGTTGCATCTGGTTGAACTTTAAAGGCTTTCCTATTTCTAAATCAATCAGTTTACATGTTTATGGCTTGTAATGGAAACGCATATGAAATCCTAACCACATGGGGCTTAGTTACGTGACACTTGCAGACAGTACAGCACAGTAACTTCAATGTCGGCTCAGTGATAGTGCATATACAGTACCCAATACGTCTGACATCTAAATAATCAACCAGCTCTGGTTACCACATCAAGCTAAACGCTTCGCAGCAATCTTTATTACTCGTCAGATTTTTCAATGGCTATTCTTCTTATTTGTTCATTGATACACGTTAAAGTTTAGTTAAACACAATTCGGTCTACAGCTTTTAAACACCATTTGTTCGTTACACGTGAAGAGTGTTCATTGTTAACTGATTAACAAGAAAGTGAGCACCAAAAGATGGGATGGTTATATAATTGCATCGCAAGTTATATACTGAGTCTATACGAACATTGAATCATTGTATTTTAATGTTGACTTGTATGAAAACGTTATACACAGCTCCGAGGAAATCAATTTGCAAGAGTCCATGGAAGCCAGTCTGCTGAGCACGGTTAATGTTCAGCTGCGTCTGCACACGGTACAGTCAAGAAATCCAGTCGCCTTCAAAGCTCTGTTTCCACCAACCATTTTTCTCCCAATCCTCCCTAAGCACTCTGAACTAAGCCCAAGAGGAAGGATACGTTCAACCAGTGTAAACTCACCACGCACGTGTTCAAGGAGCGAGACTCGGTGTTCTGTTTCCAGTGGACACTCAATCTCACTGGGACACTTCCATAGTGTAGCGAGTGAACAACCGTTAGTTACTGTGGATCACGTGAGTATATCTACTGACATATTCGTCAGTGCGTAACGAATGAAGTACCCGTATCAGCTGTGTGGTGATTTGGGGTGCAGGTATCCTCGTATTTTTAGCCTGATTAATTTTTAAAAGATACATCCACTTGTTTATTATCAGTGAACAAAAATAAATGATGGCCCTGCTCTTTCTTAGAGTGTATTGTATCCCAGTAGCAATTTATGGTTACATTTCTATGGCTGGGATTTGACCGGCCTAGTATTTCATCTAAAAAGTTGTTTTCATATCTCCAACGTCTGAGATCGGTTCGGAAAGGGCGAGCGATCATACTGGAACAGACCACTTAACGAATTCTTCGAAAAGAAAGTAGCTTAGAGCTTGTTGTCACCGTTGATACCGGGTTACAGTTTGTATTATTTAGACCATATATATGCAGCCGAATATCCCAAGAGAGTTGTTGCTCTAAACATATCTTGTTCGAATAACATGCTGATTTCGGCGAATCACTTTGGTCTACCTAGACCTGTCTATCAAATTTCACCAAATAAACATATTTCCGAGCAGTCCCATAATATGTTCGAGCATCTATTTACAATGTCTGTTACGGTACCCCCGGCTCAGTAAAGTTTTTTTGACCTAGAAGGTTTATTTCGTCGCGTCCAGCTATTTCCCAAATTAATCTTCCATGTTATGTTACATAATAGACGCTATTGGTCAAGGAGTGTGTAGAGTTATTCGGTTCCTTCAATTAAATATTGCTTACGCGGAAGGACACTTTTTGACGACTGAGGATTTTATGTTTCTATACAGTACACCATCCCGATTCTTAGATGTGGTCATACTTCTTTGCTTTTTTGTTGTAACCGTTTAAACGTGTTCACCAATCATCCCACTTGGTAGTTTGATTAAAGAGGGTACAGTGGATATGATTCATGCTGTTTCTATGACAGACACTGTTTAGGTTTTTAACGTGAACTGTATGTGAGTTTCCGTCATCAGAGGTTCTAATCATTAGAGTCGACCGAATTATTGCTGTGTCTTTAAAAGTATTCAACACGGTAATATTATGCAGCATAAAAACTTCAGATCGCTCTAAAGTGGCGAAGAAATGTCTTTTGTCCAGTGGTCCTGTAAAATTCTCGTGTACACATGATCACGAAGTCGTCAGGACCGGTCAAGATGATAACAGTATTTTGAATGGTAAAGTCGAATCTAATGCACATTTCAAAACAATCGCGTCACTTTTGCATATTGCTCTTAACTACTGATCACGTGTCTTTAAAAAAATAGTTCAACGGTACCTAACATAAAGCCGTCTGTTTACTCATGCACGAAATTCCCTTAGTACTGCCACACTTTCATCGAATGGAACGCAGAATCTGAGGAATTGTTAGGGAGTCATAACGTTGTAAAAAATGTTACAGCAATTTGTGAAGACCAGACTTAGTTCGACTCATATGACTTTCAGTTCTTCCTCGGAAGCTTTCTGTACTAATGTGAAAATCATCCGAATGGCTCCGGTGATTTCTGTTGGCGCGAAAGCTACTTATAACCACAAGACAACGACGCCAATAAAAAAATACATATATATATATATATATATATATATATATAACACGTAGACAGCAGTGCACCATATAGATGCGAATGCCAAACTAGATAACAGTGTTCGGATTTATCAAAGTTCTGATAACACTGTGAAAATGATTGATGTGGATCACCGATTGAATAAGTAGAGGCTTGCAAATTGTGTGACCTGGCTCAAATCTTTCGTAGTTAGAGTCGGAGGACAGGCTATGCATAAAAGCCTTCTAAAATGAGTCGTTTACTAGATTATAAAACATCAAACGATGCATCGGCTGCCACAGTGGTTTTTTGCTTAGGTGGTGATATATCAAAAACATGTCCGATGTGAGCAGTGATTTCTTTGAAGGCCTCCTTATGCGAAGGTGGCCGAGAAGAAATTCGGCGAAATACAAACTAGTTTGTCAGGAAATCGACGGCTGATTTAAAAAATCTCTGATGTGTTTCATGCAGTGTTCAACATCAGCGTCAGAAGTCTGTGTTGGTCTGTTCATTCCAGACAGAGCAAAGTAGACACAGGATAAGTCGTGGGGGGAGCAAACTCATTCGCAGAGTACACCGTTATGGAAGAGACGAAAGGTTTTCCTTCCATGATTTTCAATGTAGCAAGATTTATTCTGACGTTAATGGCTGAAGACACTGTTGGCTCGCCGACTCTTTTTGAAGTCCATTTCAAAATAATGGTAGTGCAGGGAATAACGTCTTACTGACGGCAACCAGTGGACACTGTGAAGCACTTCCATTGCCGTTCAACTTCGGAGTTGAGTGCAGCAGAGACTGAATGCAAAGTTGAAATATGCATAAGTTTTTGGTTATGTTTAAATCTCCCCGGTTACTTTGACTTATATGGATTGATAACGCAACAGATATTTTCTTTGTATTCATGCTGTTGGCAGATGCGCTTTGTAAATGACGAGAGTCAGTGTATTATTGATAAGGTGAGAGAGGTTGTGAAGGTGACCGTTTTGTCTGGACTGATTTTCCGGAAGCTGTTTCTGTCGGCCGCACACGTTTCAACTACCATCTCTTGTTCGATTGTGTTAGTAACGTGTTGAAGCTTGAGCAGTCTGTAATCAAAAAGGATTCTATGTAGATTTGTGCCAGGATTTAGTTGTATCTTTTTAGGTCAGGGTTTTGTTTATGGGTAATAACTGAGTCCAAAAAATATGCGTGCATCACAGCCACAAGTAGACACCGGATCTTGAAGTTCATTTCTTTGTTTAGGCGTTCCAATCTGCTTCATCTACGACCGTTTGAACTATTTCTGCTGCTACTGAAATACCTTTTGAAATTGCTAGTAGGACGAAGAGACATTGTGAGCCACCCGTCATCAAGTGTTGTATCAGTAAAATTGTAGTGACCATGGAACTACTCGGGATAAAATGTGTCCCGTTTGATGGAACGGATCCTTAGTCAACAAGCAACCCTGGATAAAAGTCAGTGGACAGCACATTTCCAGCAGTGCTTCACGAAATCTGACTGGTCAGTGGACATTCACTTTTCAAGTTTTGGGAGACAGTTAAGTTTGGGAACATCATATTATAATTCTCCGACTAGAAGCTGTCCATCCAAACAAACTGTCCGGTATATTTCATTTTTTACTCGCAGTGAGATAGGAACATACAAGTTACTACCGTATTGAAGAGGAGCGATCGTGCTACTCCTACCACTGCTATTCAGTAGCGGGGGCCAGAGCATAGATTCTGACACTGAAGTAGCCGCAGGAAAAATACAAGAAGAAACATCTCAGTGCATCATTGCATGACATGGTTTATGGTATGTAAGGGAACGTAAAGTACCTGAACACTGATGTCTGTGGCAAACGTGAAAGTCTGGGCCCAGTACTGTACACAGATGAGTGTTTTTGTTTGTTATCTTGTTGGAACGCATAACCCACATGTTGCTTTCTTGAATAAATAACCCTTAAACCATCTGCGTTCTTGGTTGACAACTCCCTTCTTGCGAAATATTATGCGTGTTTTTGGCTCGTTATTATTCTTTGGTAAATCTAATTGAAATGAGTGTATCTGAAGCGTCCGCACTGGCGGGTTTCTCACTGAATATTTTGGACTGCGTGCCTCAATCACGTACGCTTTTCTAATAAGTTGCCAACATTATTTTTTCCCGATGAACGCTTGTATTGGTGCATGTCCAGTGTAAATATGTGAACTCAGTTACATACATGGACCTACATGGACATACATGGACCTACTTAGCTCATGACGCACAGAATTAGTAGCTGAAAGCGACTGGAAATCTGAAGTTCAACCAGGGTCAATAGAGTGAATGTTGCTGACGTTTGATTGAGTTGTCTGCAGAGTAATTCTTACATACAGATCGACTAGTTGTTCACAAGGTTGAACTTGGATTCATAACTAAGGCTTTGTTTTCAAGTTCAACTCTTTTGGTTCGGCTTTTCTTCAAACCGATGGATATTTTATCCTATGATTGTATGAAGGTTAAGCATAATCAGAAACTAATAATATCCTTTTGTGATTGATTAAATGATGTTGCTTAAGAACATCAGTTACATGATTGAACTAAGTTAGACGTTGCCATCAAGTTGAGGGAAAATATTTGTTGTAAAGAAGTAGAGATGAAAGTGATGATAAAGTGATAGCAAAGTAATGGATTTAATATATGCGACGTTTTAGTGGATTTAACCTAGTCATTCTGTAAAGTGGCTCCAGGGTGCACTAAAATGTCATACTTCATGTTTCAACTATATATGAAGATGAAGTATATTGGCCGGCAACCGAACCTGGCATGTGTAGTTTGCAGTGGTCCGTACTCAGAATGAGCTTCAGTTCACTACCGCGAAACAAACGCAGTTATTGTAGACATGATAATTCCGCAAAAATCATGTAAGATGAGCTTATCATTCTTTATTCTGATGTAGAGTATATTTATCCAATGTTCAGCCTGGTGACCGCCGAATTAAAACTAGTTTCATTAGTTGATCAGATGATATTATAGCGGCCTGGAAATTTCACTGGCCTGTCTGCGGTCTGTTGTATTTAATAGTTCCAGATTAATAATAAATTTCGCGTGATATATGCCAATCTTACGGTTTATTCACACGTTACGTGACTTTTGGCAAGAACCCAAAAACCACACACTTTAGGATTAGCCGTTCGTCGACAGCTGATATCTAACCTTTCTAGTAAATTCTTCATGTCTATCGGGGAAGAATCCCATCCCTCGAAAATACCGTCTACTTGGCCTTCGGGAAGACCTAACTCAGTATTGTTTGAAGTGACTTTCATAGTCGGCACAATCATGTGTCACTTCGCTCTTCACAAGCGTTCTCAATCTATGTGCCAATTTCTGGCAGCCCGCCATCACGCTCATCTTTTAATTGGGACATCACTGTACTGTCAAGATCTGTGTTTGGTCCACCTTCAGACCATGTTTTCTGATTGGTCACAAACCCTTTAAATAGGATCCAGTTGGTGACCATGTTTTTTCGGATTGAGTAACATAAACAGAGCTCTGTCCGTAGGCCAGTATTTTCTCTGTGTTCATGCGTTAGCATCAGGTGGTTGGGTTGGCCGGGAAATTACGAATTAGTCGTGTATACTCTGTAGTCAGTTGTTGAATATCGTTGACCTTGGTTCCGTTATCTGCCGTTTCATTAACCGTCATTGTGTTGTCTGTTTATACGCTCGTAGGCCGTAGGTCGAGTCACAACACTGTCAGTGCAGTTTATAGCGTTATACCAGACAATTTGCACGTTCCATCAAACAAATATTCTATTTCTGTACTCTGCTGCCTTTCGAATATTACGTCCAGTTAGTGCGTATTCAAGGAAAATGACCTTAGTACGCCGTACGCTAAAATATATGGCCATTTTTATTGATTGCGTAGAAGCACGTAAACTTGTCTCACAAATAATTTAATACGATGGAGATGGCATGCGGGTCAGTTAACGCTGAATATGCTTTCAAAACGAAAGAAAATCAAGTGTGATCGTATTCTCGGCAATTTGTTAGAATAGTGTCATACCAAACTAACTGAGATTATCGATGACAACGTCTGAAGATAAACAGTTACTTTAGTATACATTATGCTACATTACATGCAACTATCTGAGCAAGGGCTCTAAAAACTTATTATGCCGTTGCGCTCGACGGTACGTACTAGGGGTCACTGTTTATTTTGTTAACCATAACTGTTAATTCTGGGCAGAATCAGGGCGGAAGAAGTTTTGACTACTGCAGGTTTTACGGATGATATGGCGACAAAACGGTTGTCTTGGGACTCCAAACCCTGCTTGCCAGTCGGGATGTCAGCTCACTATCCATTACGCCACCCTTGTATATCCAGGGCGTGAACGTACTTGGTGTTGACTGTATCCCTCAATCACGCCTTCCCCATTCACACGATTAACTTCGATTTGTCTTTTTTTACACTGCTCACTTACATTGTTTGCGCAAATGCAAATGTGTCACATTTTCACCGTTGGTTTCCGTGCACAGATTCCACTTGGTTGCAATTCGTACATTTTGTTGATAATCAGTTTATCGTGCATAGAGCCAGGTTGATCTGGGAAAACCTTCAACATTCTATCCTGAACTGCCAAAATCGAGAAGGTTACGGTTACAGATTGCACATAACCTTGGATCCTAAAGTATTCCCTAGTAAACTTCATTAGAATTGTTATGGTGACATTACCGGTGATCAATATCCGCAACAAACGCCGGAGAGATGTTCATCTGCCTTTGGTTAGCTAGGGGCTGGTGTACCGGCAATTCGCCCAATGGTGAGATGCAGCACCGAATGCCATTCAGAGAGAGATTTTCGTCGTCATGACTCACCTGGCAGCCCATCTTCGCCTGCAGCCTTCTCGCTGCGCAGCCGACCAACTGCTCTCTGCAACGCCAGCAAATCCTGGGCGAGAGAAAGTGAAGGCTTCATGGCCTTTTGTGGCAGACTGTTCACGGTCACCCAATCAATGGTAGCAGGACGGTTTAGTAGGCTGTCAAAGTGTTTGCGCCAGGCCTTCATGATGTTCTCTTGCTGGGTGCACGAACAACCGGCGTCCACGTCTACCAGTGCTTTTGTAGACTGGATTGATGCACCGAAGATCGCCTTAAGCGAATGGTAGAACTCCTTATGTTGTGGACGGTCTGCGCAGCCCTGCTTCCGCTCTGACTGATTTATCCACCAGCTATCCTTGATTCCGTGAACACGCTCGGCCAGTTGACGGCGGATACTCCGGACCGTCGACTTTTTCGCTTCATTGTCCGGGTCCACTGTAGAGACAGAAAACGCGGCATTCTTCTCTTGTACCAAATCGGCGATAACCACTTTGTTGTCGTCGAACTACTCCGGACGTTTCTGGCGTTTGACACCAATAGTCTCAGTGGCTGCCGTGGTGATCCAATACTTGATGAAATACCACATATCCTCAGATCTACAATGAACAGACTTGCGTACATGGATAAATAATTTAGTCCTGACCAGTCTATGATCGGTGCTACATTTAGCTCAGCGCATCACTCGCGTGATACGCACTTCACGAATGTTGCGCTGTCGCACAATCACATAATCAAGCAAATAGTGATGACTGCTTCGTGGATGGGTCCACGCAATGATGTCGCTCGAATCCAGCTGGAATCGGGTGCTTTGATATTCAGCTCGTGAGTAGCACACAGATGTAGCAAACGATCACCGTTCTCATTGACTAAACCAACGCCGTAGGGTCCGAGGACTCCCGGCCAAGCTACCGAATCGCGTTCAAGTCACCCAAGATAAACAGTCGATCAGTCACAGGTACCGACCGGATTGTGGCGGACAGTTGATCATAGAAATGGTCCTTTGTATAGTTGGACCATAAACACTAACAAATTCAGCACACTTACCTCGACCGAATCGCAGGCGCATAGACAGCATTCGAACGCTGATGCCGTGCGGTTCGCCTATCATCAAAGCGTTGATGCGATCATCGACTGCAAAACAGACGCCATGCTCCCGAGCACCGTGCGTCTGGTAACCTATCCAGTAGAAGACGTACCCGGCACTTGCTTCTCGCAAATTACCTTGGTCCACAAGCCTTGTCTCGCTCAAGGCTGCTACATCGATTCCATAGCGATGCAATTCCATTGCGATCAGTGCAGTGCGCTGTTCTGACCGTCTTTTGGAGCTGCATCGATCCAGCAGCGTGCGCAAATTCTATCTTCCAACACAGAGTGCATTGCGTCTCCGGGCCTGTTTCAGTTTGGTGCTCGGGGTTCTGAAACTTGAATAAGCATTATCTGCTCGAGGATTCATGTTGGGGGAAGCATTATGAGGGTGAGTGTCTGGAAGTAACATACTTTCGTCTATCCACCCTGCCATGTGCAGCAGATAGAACGACCCTGTTTATCCTGCGCGACGGCCGATGCAGTATATGTGGTTTACTTTGTATCATGTTTTGTGTGGGCTTCGGAAAGTGTCAGGTCGCCCAGACCTACAAAGCAGAACGATTATGGCCCACAACCAACGCCTTTGCCTCAAAAGCCTGTACCGGAATGCAGCAGGTGACACATACGCACACATAGGCCTCAGCATCAGCCATCTAGAGCATGCTCGACAGTCACAACCCAAGACATTCGACACATTCACACAAAGAACACTGCACAGACAAACCGAGCGCACATACACAGAATCAGATTACGCAAAAAACAAAATATCAAAGCGAACCAAAACCCAGCACACTGACACCATACACAATGAACGCGTCACAACGAACGCATCCGCCTTTTTGCTGGCTGCTTCCCTTCGGCCAATCTGAAATAGTTCAACCTGCAAGGACCGAAGTCGAAGTCAGCACAGCCCGTCGGATCAACGTAACACACAGGTCTGACCACCACGTCAATATAGCAGAAAAGGTCAGTACGTAAAGATACGCATAGTCTCAAGGAACGGCGATGACCATGACCTTCGGTCGAGATCTTAGTTACTCCGAAACATAGCAGGAACGTTAGTAAAAAGGGAATCAGCGTCAATGGAATACATAGTTTGTGAATTCAGTGACACGCGTGAGAGGTGCACCAAAAATACACAAAGATGGAACACCCCTGCGACCAATTTCGTGTACGAACAATTCAGCATATCATAAAGTTGCTCGATGGCTGGTTGAAATTTCGGACCCCATTCGCAAACTGTTATCTCTCCATTGCCTAAAGGATTCTTTTGAACCAGCTGAGACATTAAAACGAGTGTCAGTGAGTTCACAAACTATGTATTCCATTGACGTTAATTCCCTTTTTACTAACGTTCCTCTTCATGAGACAGTTGAGTTTTTATGTGATTTTATTTCCAGCCAAAACTGTGATATAGGTATTCCACTTGAACATCTTAAGCATCTCATTTTATTGTGTACAGAAAATATCAGGTTCAATTTTGAAGGGCTTTCGTACAGACAAGTAGACGGAATGGCCATGGTTGGTCCGTTAAACCCAACATTAGCCGACATCTTCGGAATGATTGAACGGCAAGTCTCTGATAATATTGTCAAAACCTTATTGTACAAGCGGTATGTTGATGACATTTTGATTTTTACGGATATTGATCATTTTGATTTATTCTTTAATCTTCTTAAGTCTATTCATCCGAACCTATCATTTTCTCACGAAAAGGAATCAAACGACAGTTTGACATTCTTAGATGTACTCATCACTAGGTGTGGAGGTGGAAAATTACAGCGATCGATCCATCGCAAAGCAACATGGGGTGGACAATATCTCCAGTTCTCCAGCTTTGCCCCGATAGCATACAAGCGGGGTTTGAACAAAACCCTATTTCAGAGGGCCAGTCGTATTTGCACTCTTGATAAGCTGCAGAGTGAACAAGAAATGCTGAGGTAAACGCTGCTGGCAAACGGATATCCTGAAAAGGTCATAGATAGTAACAGCAAGGCGTCCAATTGCAATGGACTAGTGCAAACAGCTCAAAAGAAAGATATATTTCTATTTTTGCAATTCAAAGACGATCATCTGGCAAACGACATTAAGCACAAACTGAAGTGTGCCCTATCCCGTATGTATGCGGCTGCCCAATTACGCTTGGTTCAAACCACCAAAGGACCCGTTCTACACAATCGCGAACGCAGTCTGTCTGACCATTCTGTCTCTCACTTTGTTTATCAGTTCACCTGCAGTTGTGGTGACGTTTGCATAGGCAGAACAGACCGACGGCTATATCAGCGTGTGGCCGAACAAGTCCCAAACTGGTTAAAACAGTGCATGACACAACAACCGGAAACTGGTGAATCAGTTACTCGAAGCCCCGCATCAACGATTGCCAGACACCTCATGATAACAGGTCACCAGATGGTCCCACTTAACTCATTCAAAATATTGTTACCTCATCAGAACCCGAAACTACTGGCCTTTAGCGAAGCCATGCTGATTAGAGCTCACCAGCCAGCGCTAGTTGCACAAAAGTGGGTGAAGCAACCTATAGGGTTGCCGTAGTGGTGATGACATAATACGTGGTGTGATTGTATGCGTGTCCAAACCCTGTCTATCTCTAATTGTCTGTCATATATAACTTGCAGGTTTTACGTTTGCGACTGATGAGAGTAAACGAAATGTTAACATATCGCAACATATGTCTTCTTTCTGCGTTGATCAAAATATACCGTTAATTTTATGTCTTCTGGCGAAGGAAACGAAATAGTCCGCGGTTTTCCATATAGGAAATTGAAGTCAAAGCTATTGATGGCTTCGTAGAGTGATTTAAAGCCAGTGCGAACTGATATTTCATTTTGTGCCAATGACAAAACTGCTTGGAGGCAGCGAAAGAGAATTTCTTATATTTTTGTCATTCTAACAACAATTAGAAAAGAGCTAAAGCTAAATTCTGTTTCCGAAGCATCACCACCCCCATTTTTATTCGAAAGCTTAATACTTCCAAAGAGCAGATTAGGCGAAGCAGCAAGGAACAATAATAATGGTTATCAATATGAGTAGAGATGACTGGCAAAAACTGTCGCCCATTTCAGCTACCGGAAATCCCGTATGTTTCAAAAATATTTCCACAGTGAAATTATCACGTGTCAGTCGGTATAAAGTGAAAGTCTAGATGTGACCAAAATGATGGCTTTTGAAACTTGCGGAAATCTAGATTCAAAGTTTTGCTGATTGTACACAAACTTGCAGCCCACAGAACGTTGGCAGTGTAAAAGATCATAGAACTGACTTACTTTCCCCCCAAATATAACTGATAACGTTAAGCTCCTGTATCTAGGTATACAGAGGACCTCATATTAACCCTACAGAACATAGTTGCTATGTTTTCTTTCTATAGCCAAATATATTGAACTATTCTGGATTGTCATCTCTGTAAGCTCTCAGCCTTCCTTTGGAAGCATAGTGCGGTGGGGATTGTTCAACCATAGTTACGCTTTAGAAATTCTGGCTTCCATAAAGTTTAAAGCGGAGGACATGGTATGGAAAAACAATTCCAAGTGCTGAGCACATTCTGACAATGTTCAGGTCTTAAGATTCAGGTTAGTTAGCTTTCTGAATGACACCAGCATTAGAGTGTTTGGCAACTTATTCACCTCTTATTACAAACGAAACCATTATGGAAATGAACGGGTAATTTTTTCCACTGATATGACCAGATCCAACATCTGCAAGAGAGAAACTTCATTGTTTCCTTTGAAAAGTGTCTGCACAATTAACTGTGCAACAAATATGTTTCGCTTCCTTTCTCAACCAAAACACTGATTTACCTTAAACCCAAATTCCCTAGAAACGGAACTGGCTAAGTAATCTAAATTACGATATATAAACATCTTTGAACCTCCGTTATAAGCAAATAGTCGTTCCTTCCTTAAACTTGATTTTGCAATAAATTATTCAGTTTAAAGTTCTTCTAAAAGCCGCAGGAAAAAATATTACGAATGTGTATTTCAAACCAAAATGGTATTTTAAGACAAAGCTCTGTAAACGAAAGATATGATGAACAGATTCATAAATTGTTGGTTATAAGGAAATTGCCAGTGATATAAACAATTTTCTGATTTCAAAACATTCACTATCATGCGATCTGTTGTATGTATGTTAGTCGCGAGTATTATCAATTTCATTTCGAGTTTTCAGATCTCATTACGAATGACGTGTAATACTTTCTCAAATATTCCAATAATTATCCCGTTTTCGTGTTTCCCGAATATTGGTAACAGAAATGAGAATACCGACTTCCTTGGCACAATTTGTGTCCAAACCAGCACGCAACAGTGACTAACACTATAGCACATATATATTCGTATGCGAATTACACTGCGCAATTTGCGATTACATTCACACTTATCGTTTCCGTTGTAAACGTAGAGTAATCACTTTAGAAAACATGTAATTAATGCGGCTGTAGGCCACACGGACGCCACATCACGGAACCAAAGACGTTCGCAACAAAACTCGCCCACCCGCACCATCTTGTTTCCTGAATGAAAGATATTCAAATCACGATTACACTCAACTCTTCTTTACTTATGCCCACCGTCTATGCACTTTGGTAAAACATAAACACATGTCTCATTTTCTCTTGATTTCCGGTTGTACTTGCTTTTGATTTCATCAACTTTTCAGGGTCGTGGAAGAAATTTTCTTCGTGCCTTGTATGTGGACCAACTAGAGCTTTTGGTAGCTGCGTGCGAAGACGGAATGGTTTGTAAGTGGTCATTTCATTTTCGTAAGCTGCCGAACGCTTGAGTATAAAACATTGTCAGTGGCAGCCAGATGGTTCAAATGTTTAGACTACATTTGTATGCTATATGTTCCGAGATAAAATCTTGTTTGAGAATTTATAACCGAATTGACTACATCTGGTTCCTATAAGTGATTCAAATTCAACCAATTTTAGATTCTTCTTTTCATAAATGACAGAATTGTAGTATCAATCATCGGTAATAAGATTTTAAATAGTTTGGATTCCGATTTGAAGGCTGAGCCATTCTCAGTTTACGTCCATTATTTATCGGACAGTAATTGTTCATTGATTATCTATTAAAAAGAAAACTTTCCACAGACATCTTTTTTGCACACTTTAATGACATTGGGAAATGTGACTTGACCATCTGGCAGTCATTGATTTCTAGCTATCCGGTAGAGCTTATGGCGAACTTTGTATGCTAATAAACTTCTTTCTTAAAATATTGTACCTCTGAGACGTATCAACTTCATGGATTATATTTCTTTTAGATATTTATGTTTTTCATTACATTTCCAAAAATTTGCATTCCAATCCAGTTTTGTAACAATATGCCTTCTAAACATTTTTACTCAAACTGTACAACCATCCCTTAATATATTGAACGTATTTTACTTTAGACACCTCTCTGTTTAGATGGATTCAACCATATCCACTGATATGAGAATATTTAGGTGATAACAATATGCAGCATAAGACTTCAGTGCTACACTAAAGGATAAAATCAGCGTGGAAGCATAACAATTGAACTGTTGGAAACAGTGTTACACTAGTAGCGTAATCGGTTTTGCACACATGCAACCACGGATGAAACAACCTTATAGGCTTACGTATCATTTTGTAGTCCTTAGCTGGGAATACAAAACCATCCTTTACAACCAAGCATTCAAATCGAAGAAGTTATCTTCAAGATTCGCATCAATCATTGGTGATCTGGTCCGAATTTATAAAACACGACAGAACGGTTGACTTTTATTCGCAAAATGTGTTCGGGCCGCCGCAGCTGTCGAAAATTACAAGTAGACATATGTTGCACACAGCTCGTTTTCATTTCACAGCATTTACAGTTGTTTAATTTAATTTAACGGTAAAACTATGACCGCCGTTTAAATGAGCGGAATCCGTGTTGTAAATTCATAGAGTTTTCTATTTAACCATCAACTCAGAGATTAAAAGAAGTGATTCTGGTTCATATATTTTCAAGTTGGCATCGAACGCAACCACGATGAATAAATCAAGTTAGTTGCAACATAAATGGTTTCACCAAAACAAGTGTAATTCAAAAATTTATGCAAGGTCGACAATTAGAAATAAGAAATGGGGTTTATAACTATGTGCTGATTGTTTGTGATAGATTATTCTAATGATGGCACCCAAAATTTGTGATTCCAGTTCCATACCTTCCTTAGGATTCAACAAAATCATTCGGCCGATTTCGTTTCAGATGTGTTTGGATACGATTATCAAGGAACCAGACAATTTTTACGTAATGCAGCGGACGGTTCACAACGTAGTTCATTGATTAACCCCAAAGAGCAGAGTTTGGAAGATAGCAAAATGGATTCGGAAAAACTGCGAGATATTAACCAAATTTTAAACGCACCCAAATTGCGCAAAATCATGAATCAACTCAGAGCCCATGATGTTCAACCGATGAAGCCATCAGAAGGAACAGAAGAAATCAGAGCAAGCAGTTCTCCAAACCACCAAATCCATTTAGAAAGAGACTCTCTCAGGAATGACGATGATGTAAGTCCGCAAAAGTACTTGTGCTTAGAAATACGTAAGTGAATCATGTTCATTCATAGCAAGTGATGGGCCGTAGTGATTACTGACGAAGAAGTGGACAGGCATTTCTATCCACACCGGTCTTATCAAGGAAATCGTACTGATAACTATCGTGACTGCCAGATTTTTAACTCAGATTCTTATTGGCCAGATGATAAGGTCGTGATCACTTAGAGTGCCGGTTTACAGGTCCATCACAACTGATGGATCGAATTCAGTCTATGAAGTACGAAGACGTTACAGGTTCATCATATATCGGAGACCATGGAATAGTTAAAAATTTACTGCTATTTACCAGTTTAGCTGCTGCCGAATACTGAAAACCATTCATATTAACGCACTTATTGCCATGCGCAGATCTAAGCATTGTCTGAAAATCACCCAAAAGTCACGGAATTATTAATGTCAATTCCCTACTAGTTGGAGTTCAGTTGACCTATCTCACCTGCGTCTTTATAGTTGCCTCTCGAGAAGTAAAAGTTCTATTGTTACCACTACTTTCCACTTCATCGGATTGTTGTTCGAACGAACTGAAAATTTCTTATTCTTATATTGCAATATACTGAGGGGGATGAAATTGTGCGTCCCGTAAAGCATGCTGGCATCTAATGAGCTACTATGATTTAGCTTCCTTTTATATTGATGATATAAGTTTTTGATATTAGTTGACTAGAAAGATTACGAAGACTGTTAAGATTTCCGGTTTATTTGATTTCACATTACCGCTTCATTGATCTTGAACTAAATAACTTAAAATGTAAGATTATGCAAAGGTTGAACTTGCAATTAACATTATAATTCACTTATTTAGTTACCGAGTACTGTACTGTTGTACTGTAGGGTTAAAGTGTAATCACCGGGTCATTCAGCATCAGATATTGTTACACAAACGAATCCCCAGACCCCTAAATAACAAGATTAGGTTGGAATATCCAATTGAGATAACTAAACTTCATGGCCAAAACGTTATGATACCTTCCGAAGAATGTCCTGTAATGAGTATGTTGATCTGTAGATGGTAGATGGTCACTCCGTCATTGGTAAAGAATGGCGCAAAAGCCGGCCTTGTACCAGGTTTCAGAAAAAACTACCTCATCATTTGCAACAGTCTACAATTTTGCTAAGATGAGAAGAAAATTGTGACCTGAAAATTCATGAAAAAGTACTCACAAATTATTTGGTAAGTTTTTGATTAAACTGACTAAGATGAACAAGTCAACGCAAATGAATTCTTCTATTTATGTTGAAATGTACAAAAGAAAAACCGGATGTTAATTTCATTGATTTCATACAGGTTCTCAAATCTGTCAGTCGACAGTTGTTTGGTTTAAAATGCCAACTTTCTTTGCTGGGGCATCAAGATTCCGTGACTAGTCTGCTTGTGCTTCCTCCGCACGTAAATCTCCACGGATCATGGACCCTTGTAAGTTTCTGTTCTTCCACTTGTTAAACATGCCATTCAGTTTGGTTGGTTTTCGAGTTATCTTTGCTGGCATAACTCAACGTGCAAACCAGACATGAGTTAAGTTACTTAGGTATGGGGAGGAGAAAAATTGTTTCAGATGAAAGTTGGTGCACTAAGCCAGAACACTTTGAAATGGCGTACTCACGTTCACTTAAGCTCTATCACATTGCCGAAAATAACTCCGATCGATCTTCTTACAGTATACTCTAGAAATTTCGAAGTTCACCTACTTTCCGTCACTATATGGTTAGCATTCCTGTATATCTTAATAAAGCAGTTTTCTCAATCTCTTCTTCATCTGATGTAACGTCTGTTTCCACAAAACATGGAAATCCATCTCATAGTAAAGTGTAAACGTTTTCTGTCATATTGAGAAAGCAAGACAGTTTCAAAGCTTTTACCAGTCAATGGCAACTGACTGCATAAAATATTTAGTCGTATTTGGATGCAACGTTTCTATCTACATTTTACCTCACAGAAAATATCTTGTTCGCCATGAGTAGGCATTTATCACAAAACACTTCAATGACGGTGCAGTAAAATTAGCTAGAAATGTAAATATTATTGAAGTAATATTGCATGTGATCAGAAAGTGATATTCAATCTAATTTTCGCATCTATTATAAAAAAACAGGATCAATTCACTGCTTATTTTACTTATCCACTGATACGTTTGTCTATTTTTCAATTTAGCTGTCGTCCGGTTGGGATCGAAAAATATGTATTTGGGATCTCGAAACCGGTCAGTTGCTCGACAGGTACCAAGATTTAAAGTGTACGGTTCAAGAAATGAAGGAAATCGCTGCTGATGGTGCCATTTTGGATATGGCCTACAATGAAGAATTGCAAGTTTTCGCTTTAGTGTTCTATTTCTAAGGTTTAGGAAATTGAGTTCAGTAATAGTTTGTCATGTCGATGATCACTTTTTGGTAAGTACCTGAACAAAACAGTTACAGTTTCGAGTTGGAGTATCTTTAACTATGTGATCGTATACAAAGTAACACAAAACGATTGCCACAACAACACAAGATTGGGCACAGCAATCGATGAAACATGTGTCTATGACCAAGCCTTGAAAGTGCAAACTACATAACGTTTGCTAGCATTTCGCCACCAAGCAAACTGTTGTAATTCTGCCTATTTAAACATTTTCTCAAAAGTGAGACCCGACTGTCTTTCACTGTTATTTACCTACTGTAGCTGTGGTTGTGTTGACTGAGTTACAAGTAACGATGCCATATTGAGTGCACTAGACGGTATGAATGGGTGATTTACTTTGGGTGAATTCGAGTCGCGTCACTTTGTAGAGTAAAAGCAACGACAACTTATGAGAACTTATATGAATTGCATTTGGGAAGTGAAATATTGTGCACCATTTTGGACACCTTTCTAAACAGCATAACAATAATCGGCTTCTATCGCGCGTTTGAGTATGTGATATTGATACTCTTGTCATGCCCGACTGAGCATCTGTCCCACTATCAGTGACGTTTGTCTTAAGTGTAAGTCATTCAAGAAAAGAACGCTTACGCTGACCGAAGTTTACTTCCCACTGAAAAACAATAAAGGACCGCTTACTTCTGCTCACTGTTTTGTAGTTTTACCAGCACGTGGAATAATAACAATATTTCACGAAGTGAATACATTCCTCTCACCCACTTACGACCTGACGTACGGAAAGCAAAATCGCAGTAAGATCGCGGAAATTACGAAATGAAAACATAAGCTTGTACGTGTGTTAGAACTACGATGGCCTACGGCCAAATGTGGTAGCTTTTCTGAACACTATGTCGACCATTAACTATTGATTATTCGGTCTCTCTCGAGTAAGGGCAGTCGTTATTTCCTAATACGCCTGGGTGTATGGAGGAGTATCCTCCAATTCACATGATGGCCAGCCGCTGGCAAACGCTTATAATCGGTTTGCCAAAAGGATTACCGATCCATCTGATGAATTTGAACAGACTGATAGCTAACCACCCTAGTACGGTACGGTAAACGATCAGATGACATACGGAGTACGTTACCTAACTTTCGCAGGCTGTGCAACGTGATTAGTTGACCAATTGACCGTGCATCCTGAGCGTTCCCGAATACGCGCAGGCCAACGGCAACATTGCTCTCACGATCAGTCCATTTGATGTGGGCTATTTGGCGGAAACAACGATGGTCAAAAACAGCAAGCCTGTTGATATCTTCCTTGCGAACAGGCCATGTTTCCGAACCATAGAGCAAGATGGAACGAACATAGGCATTATATATCCTTCCTTTCAGCGACAACCGGGCGTATTTTTGACGCCACAGATGACGCAGTTTGGCAAACGCAACTCGTGACTTTGCTATCTTCGCTGATATCTCATCAACAATATTACCAACTGACGAGATAGTGCTACTCGGTCACTCACCCTGTTTTAGCTTGTCTTCGGCAGAGTAGCTAATTAATGTCGTCTGCGAACTCCAGATCGGTTAACCTAGTGCCAGAAACAAGCTCAATACCAAGCTCGCTGGACTTCTCAAACTCAACCTCCAGAATGTTGTCCATGACAAAACTAAACAAGAAGGGAGAAATCGGACACCCCTGACAAACACCACTGGAAGTGATGAACGCCCGAGATAATTGTCCATAAACTCTCACCCTGCTTGCTGAGAGAGCATACAGTGATCTCAGTAGATTCACGTATTTCTCTGGTACTCCCTTGCGGAGAAGGCAGCTCCAGAGAACGTCACGAGCAACTGAATAGAAAGCAGCCTTTAGGTCCAAAAAGATCACGACTCTCAGCTGTTTGTAACGGTGCCGATGTTCCAAGATCCGTCGCAAGGTAAACATATGGTCAATGCACCCTCGACTGGATCGGAACCTTGACTTTTCTTCGCACACCTGACTTCCTTTGGGCTTAGTGAGCCGATGTAAAATGAGGCCAGTGAGTAACGTGGACGCAACAGACAGCAAACTGATGCCTTTGTGGTCATCATATAATGGTCGGACTCCATTTTTGAAAAAGGGAGTTACTATTGCAAGGCACCAATCACGAAACACCTCTTCAGCCTCCCAGATCGTCTGGAGGAGTTTTGTCAGTCCTGATATCAACCTCTCTCCACCATCCTTGAAAAGAGAACGAGAGGAGGTCTGGATCAGGAGCTTTATTACGCTTCAATAACTTAAACTCCAGAGCCTCTTCTGCTTAAGGCGGAGGGTCGTCTGGAACGCAATAACTGACCATTCGGGTCCCTTTGTCCTCATGGTCTGGATGAAGCCAGCTGAGCTGTTTCTCGAAATGTTCAGCCCACCTGTCGGGTAGACGCGTTTGGTTTGTGACAGGTGAACCATCTATGCATATGTGATCTCACTTACACCGACTCGACGACCACTACAAAGATGGATCAGGGAAAATAGTTATCTGCCACTTTCAGACAGAAAGGCTCTTTTCACCTCTCTCTACTGTTCGACCAAGTGATGTTCATGGTCTTTGCGCAAGCTTCTGATCAGCTCGTGTTTCTTGATGGCTGTCGCCATATTCAGAACCAGATGGAATCGAGTGATACTCATTCATAGAGTCTATCGACATGACAGAAATCCACTTATGTCGCAACGGCAAAGCTTTTTCGGAAGGCATCTGTTCACAGCAAATTTCATAGTTGTTGCGATTTGTTCCCAGTGCTTATTAGGTTCTCTTATCTAGCTAGAACTGGGCAAATTCTTCCCCAGTACCTTCTGGTAAGAGTTTTTACACTCTTCTCACATCAGTGTCGTTTAAATGGATACGGACTAAAAGTTTAGAGATGACATTCGGCAATTATCAGTGTCCACAGATATCAATACTTAGATCCAACATATCGGTGTACACGTAGCTCCATATATTTCCGTGCAGGGTTTGACATACTAACAAGCTGTGATGTAAATTTGCGGCACGGAGAATTGATAACAAACCGAACAATCAGAGAGTAACCATCTTCAGCATTTCAATCGATAGGTACCCACTAACCAAGCATAGTAAAATTTATTGACTGCTCAAATTCTAATTTGTAATCACCAATTTTAACCATGTGCTCCAAAGTTACACATCATGACATCTGATACAATATGTTCCTAACATGCAATATCCCGTTTGCATTTTTCTTTAATTTTTTATGTGAAATATCTTTATCCGTTTGTCACATCCCATACGGTTGATGTGAATGTGTGAAATGGATTCACCAGATAAAATGCTCGTTCTTAATACACTGATCATGTGAGTTAGCGTTAAATAAATGTAAAGTATCCTGGAAAGAGCTCGTAAGTAATCGACAAAAACGTTTGTTAGAGATTTTGCTTCTGATGCAGAGGTTTCTTGAGATTGAACAAACCAGTTCACGCTTATCTCATAGTTCATTTCTAGATAATTACAATATATAAGCAGTCGTATTAAAGATTTCTGGTGTTCAACAACAGCCCTGTTGTCCAGATAAGCTTATGGGTCAAAACCTGTTGAAATAAAACAGTCTTTTGAAGCGCGTTGTGAGCTTGTGGGAGCTCCTCCTTGATCACACCGGAATGTGAAGCCCGGCTTATGCGTTTCCAATGCGACCGTGTTGGGCAATGCACAATGATTTCATATTGGACAAGACTACGTTTTTTCACCCTATTTGTCAGCCTTGGTGAAAAGTGCAGTAACTATCCTGTAAAATTCAGTTGATAGCTTCGCAAGTAAGACTGCTCATCCAGAGTGAAATATCAAAACATTTACCTTACTAAGAACATTTTCGCTTATAGACAAGAAGTCAGAGAAGTGTGTTTGGTTAGACACCAACTGATGCTAATTACAATACACCAAGCACTTCTAGCTTGCTACTCACTGGCTTTCCTAGATCTACCATTCACACCACTTAGCCTGTTGGATATTTATTCTAGACTGCCTGAAGGTGCGACTGACGTTTACCCCATCTCAGGTTAAGTGATCCCCTTCGTGTGAACGAATAAAACAAGACAGCTTGTGCTATGATAATAGTGCGGTGTCTTTGATGACAGACCAACTATTGCAACATAAAGTCTTGTGGAAGTTGGTCAATACTTAGAACAGAATGAATTTCAAAAGTTACCGGCTTACCAGGTATGAGATCATTAAAAAGGCGTGACTGAAAGTGAATAAATTTTTGCTGTGTTCATAAGTTAACGTTAATGAGCCAGATACATTTCAGGCTGATGCTCTGTAATTGATTCTTGAGGTGATCAACCATAATAATTCTTTTGTTTCAAAGAATACTCTAAATAAGAAATGAAACAGCACGCTGTTGTAACTTGATCTACGATTTACGTGCGCGTAAACGGAAGCGGGATAACGGTCAATGCAACGGCGGATAACAGCACGACGGATATCAGTAACGAACGATGGAGTGCGGAGTGTACGCGATCAGTTAGTCTCTTCCCATACACCCGAGACTACCTCACGAATACAGGAAAAAGATTAGCTTTCAAAAAGCGCTTTATGTCGCTCAGCCAGATGACAACTTCGTCACAAGCCCGTTCGTATTTATAGCTTTTGCGACTTGTAACAAAACAAAGCCAAAAAGAATAGACAAGACAAAAGTCTAGTCTAGGCGTGTAGTCCGGATGACATCACTATTTGTCACGACGGTTGAGGATGATCGTGGAAACCGGGGAAGTACACGACTATAACAACGGTGAAGTTCGCTGACAATGTACTTGTCACACCATGTTTTCGGGGAACAGGCGACTAACCCGACATACGTGTAGGTGCAGTTAACGATTGCCTACAAGTTGGTCTGAACTATATCTGGTAATTTAGTAAGTGGTTGTGGTATTTCCTTTCCTATTCACGGTATTTAGGATATGGAACTTGAACGAGATGATATTATCGTTGTGTAAATCCTGACGAAAATGTCCTGTATCTACATTTTTATCTTTGGTTGACTGCACTGGCAAACTTAACTTTGATTGGTTACATCTTACAGACTCAAAAGTATGTGAAATGTAACCAATCAAAGTCGTGAACCGCTTTGTGTTGATTTCCGATATAATCACGTACCCATTGTTGATAAGTCTGACTAGATAACGGCGCTCGGTTTCTTTACATTGTGGTATTTTGTTACGAATGTGTTCTTGTTCTCCCCAAGTCTTTTCTTATAGTGACTACGGCTTTTGTAAATTCAGTGAATTAGAAGCTCTAGAAATAGTTGGTACTTAAAATTTTCTAAACTCCTTTTAAACTACCATGGATGTTCATTCATATTTTTTTGGCCCAGCTTGTAATGTGGTCATTTTTTAAATAGTGAACCCACGTAGCACTTCAGTGTTGCTTTAAGCTTATCACTGGGTAACGAAAAACTACTTTCTTGTAAAATCATTTTCGTTAAATCAGGCAAGAGTTCGCATGTGCTAGCGCTGATTGGTCAATTTATGTTCGGCGAGCATCTGTTAAAGGGAGCCAGATGGATCTTTTGGAAAAGTACGTCGGACATCGTGGAGAAGTAGTCTGCATAACGTTCCGTCCAAACCCAATTACTCAACCGCAATTGGGTCAAACAGGCGAATGGATTTCCGGTTCTGATGACTGTACTATTCGTGTGTGGGTAAGTTGAAATTGTTCAACCGACATTCACAGGAATGATAATTTCTTGTATATTTTACTATTCAAATTCTGGTATAATCAAAATTCATGAGTTAAAATAAGCAAGTGAAAATACACTTGCCAAAAACTTTCCAGTCAAATTTATTACAACTGTTAACGGGACAGTGAAGTTTCTGGTTGTTGCCATTACTGACAGAGAGACTGAATATTTTATGATGAATTCTTATCAAAATGAATTAGTACTTGTCTGAAAACTTTCCTCTGTTTTCATTGTGACGTAAAAAAGAGCAGGTGTTTTTGTCTTAATTTCTTACGCTCAGTAATTATCACGCTCATGAGCTTGTGTGTTAAGTTTGTTATAATATATTTGTGTCTCACCTACTTAGTAACACATGAACCTTTGAACAAGGTTTAATTTATAGTGGTCTTATAAATTTCTGTGGAGTACATTCAAACTGGTCCGTACAGTTTGTGAGACGATGTGAATAAAATGGTACAACAATGGTAATTAATACGAACGTTTAGGATGTTTGTCTCAATATAATTCGAAGCGTTCAATTACCGACGAACATCCGCACGATTGTAACAGTACTGGACAAAACCAGATTTAATACCAACATACCCTGAAGCAATTTATTCTTGCGGGGTATAAGAGTCATTGAATCCACCTACTCAACTAAATCACCTTCTATCATTCCGTCGAGAAAGGTATTCCGTTAGCCCCGTTTTCGCAATTTAGATCGGTAGTACTGCGTTGACAATGAACGATCAAGATGTGCTCAGGCCAATGGGCTTATTGAATTATCGAAGTATTCGAGCAAAACACGGGAAGAAATATTGATGAAAAGTTTAACGGGAAATTTTGTCATTTGAAACCACGTCGCTCTAGATTTGTCACAATTGGAAAATGAGTATGTATGTTCTCAGCGTTGCTAAAGCACACTCCACTTGCATCGGTTTGGTTAAGAAACAATCTTTGAATCAACCGGGTTCCTACGTCATAATGCATGAACGTACTTTTCAGTGCCAATCCTAGTGACCACTCCAAAGGTTGTCACATTGCATCCAAGAGGCTCAGGCGAAATATACCCGTCCGATCCTGTAGCTCACTCACAGATTCACTTAGTGCAGGTATCACAATTCTATCGTTTCACTACGGCGCAAGGTGATTTCCTTTTCTATAATCCGCGTTGCATTTTTGAACGACACCTTGATAGCATGACCAGACACAATGTTATGCGAACTTGCTAAGTCCAGAAGTTACCCTGAATGTATAGCACAAGTGTAAAAAGAAGAACGTACCAACTATTCAAATTAATTTCTAGGATAGTGTAACGTAACCATTGTAACACGGCACCCATTGCTGTCACGGTAACATTTAGTAGGACTCTGATTACTTCGGAGATGTATCTGCTCATTCGCTTTGCAAACGACAAAGGATTGTACTTTCGCCGTGGCATTGATGCTGAAACACAGTTGGTTAGTGATACTATCACCAAGTGACCTACAAACTACACCAGTTTTACCTTTGAACTGAAAAGTGTTGTTCGGGATGAGACACCAAAAGTGATCAACCTCTGCTACGCTGTCGTCTTTGGGATCGGGAGTATGATTCATGTCGGTCAACTATAAAGATCTTCATGGACGAAGACAAATACATCACACTAAATGAGACAGAGCTTGACACCATTTTGCACATTTCTGTCATTCGAGGCTACCACTGCATTTTATGATGTTATATGAACCAGAGTGAGCAGCCCGGACTCTAATTGCTTCAGTCAAAATGAGTGATTGATAAAAAGTAACGCACTGCGGGTCTGCTTTTAACAACAAAGAAGTACAGTGGCTGCACTGAAATAGGCGAGCTCAGTTGCACCTTTTTATCGTCTAGCATGCTGAGATTTCCGTCAATCATTCGCAGCTATTCAGAATTGTGCTCAACACCACTACACTAAGTTTTCCTCATACCACTTTCCCTAATTCGAAATCTCGCAATATTTGGGGCATTTTAGTCGAACTATGATATCCTCTTTGATGCTGCGACCAGCAACTGAAACAAAAAACTCGAAGTGATGAGTGATAGCTGACACAAAATATCCACATTTAAGAATCCTCAGTCGGAAAGAATCGTTCTAACAGAAGGAAAAATCAAACATCTCGACATAATTCATTCGCTATATCCGGATTTGGTTGAGCCGACTATAACAGTGCTTTGATTAATACATCACTGTGAAGAAACTTTCACTCACAATGGATTCGTTCATTGAGTTCACTGCACTGCGTTAACCGTGTTTGGTTGAAACGATATATCTATTTTCACATGGTGGTTATTACGGCCTGATCAAACTTGAACTCCTCATCAAAATTGTCAATTTCAACTAATAGTTTCTGGCGCCAACACGTTTGCTCACACTCACCCTTATTGCAGCAAGTTTTTCACAATCGCATTTCACTACTGATATGACAAGTTTAGTAGTAGCGTGCACCGATGGCTTTTGATAGCATAACAACAAGTTACCACATGCGTAAAGTTAAGTCAGTTGAGATACATTCTTGTGATCCGATTCATTTTTGTTATCATGCTCGCCTGTGTTATTCTGACATGTTACCGGTGGAGGGAACTGGAAATATCCGCTGGTGAATTCGGAAATTTAGGTTCTGCCTGTCTTTCATGGTTGAGATATAATGAACCACCTACTGCTTGTCTGAAGATGTTGGGGGAAACTGTGCTTACTCAGATTCAATTGTGTGAGGGATACCGTGAGTGTACAGAGTAGTCTGTATCATGAATACAATTAGTGGAGCGGCGCAGCAAAGGGTTATGACCAAGAGGCGTGTTTGTAGGATGTGAGCACAGTGCTACATATTTTTTGAGTGTAAGTCTAGGGGTTGTACGAAGTAGCTTCCCATTTCCCCCCTTATAGTTAAATTAGAGAACATTTACGGTTATATGGCAGTTAATCATCAGCGTGAACTATCAGTGTACTGCTGTGGATTATGACAAGCAAGCTGAGAGCAGCTTTTCTACGTTTGTTCAACGTACAAGGAAAGGCAAAGCGATCCAAACAGCTACATTATAGTAGGTCACTTTGCGATCAACCGATTAGTCCGAACTGATAGGTCATTTGAAGGACTGCACAGCAACTGGCTTAGGTGCGGAGACAGTTCAATTATGATTAATCGGATTGCAAATTTTTCACTCACTCGGAAAGCATAACGCATTGTATGTTTGTAACATTGGGTCCCCTATATCCAATGAATCAAAATTGAGATAAGATATATGTGGCGGGATGTCGATATTTCGTTGAATCTCTTTAGCCGTTTATTTAAACAATTAGTGCAAGCATTTATTTATGATGTGAACGGCGTTTAACTGGACGGACAGAATGATAAGAATCAGAAATTCACTGTTAAGCAAGAGACGGTCTGAGTCAATAATTTCGCGCGCACAGTACTGGTCCACAACACTTGCTCAACAGGACTTCACTGATAGCAATATGCTTCGCGTTTGAGTTACGTATTAAAACAGTGGATGATTTGACTGGAGTCAGTAGGTGGCAAGTCATCTGTATGTGTTTGGTAATCGGGGATGAGAGGTTGCGTTGTTTGTCGTTAGTCGTAATGAAACCTTGCTCCACAGAATTGATCAACCATTTGGGGATTTGTTTCGAAATTTGCTGACGAAGGCACTGATCTGTTTTGCTAATGTCGTTGCAGATGAACTGACAGACAAGATGAGAGGCTGAATGGGCAGATGGACAACGTTTGTCTTCACTCAGACTTACTCCCCGGGTTGATTTAAAGAGACATAGTTTAGCTGAAGCATATGTTCGACACAACGCGGATTGAAATCTAAGTCGAACCGTGTTGGTCGAATGATCTAGTCGTTTATGATAACATCTATTTTGGGGACGATGTATACAACCGGTTTTGCTTGTTTAGGTTTGATATAGATGCGGATATCCACTCGTAAGAAGCATTTTCCTTAAGGACTGCTCTAAGAAAGCTAGCGTATTAGCCACAAAAATTCGGTGGACTCGACTGAATAGTGTTTCAACTAGCCCGTATATACAGTTGACTCAGTGCAAAACTAGTAAAGTGGATACAATGACTATGCCAAATGGATTTCTAGAAAAATAGAGCGTCGAAATGTCCCATCTAACTGTCGAGTGAGTTAATCGTTTGTAAATAGCTAGGTTATTGTTGGATTCCATTTCAGAAAGGGTGTGAACAATTTATGGCGTTATAAAACGTAAAATAATAACCACGGTAAGTAAAAATCAAAATGTCATCAGCGTGACATCCGTAAAACAATTAAATTGACATCTCCTAACATCTTAAATCCGATAATTATATCACCCCGAAACTATTTGAAAAACTTAGACTGTGCAGCTTGCAACCTCATCATCTTAATGGACTGCCTAATGTACACAACCCGGGTGCATCAATACGACCAGATATTGGTATCGAATTTCTCATATCACGAAATTGCACAAAACTCTTGAAATCTCTGTGAAAAAATCAGAGTACACAATCTGAGGGGTACATTTGAATTTATGTATGCCATTAGAAATATTGACGTGTTTGAAAGACCAGTGCATTTTTCTGATATCTAGTCACATTTCACAAGCGTCCGACCCTTCAAACCTTTGACGGTATTTACGACTGCATCCATTCTCATCAAAGTGACACTCACATTCCCTTGAATGAACATGAAAAACTCAGTCTCTGTTGTACCTTTGATATATCGTTTTATTGGTGGATGCTATTTCAGACAAAGAGATGGTATAGTGATAGAAACATCACTTGATCCTGTCGTTGCAGACATTTTCATATGCAAACTTGGAAGTGCTCCCTTAAAGGATACAGTCTGTAATTTCATGTTTTACAAACGGTATATGGACGATATACTTATAATTTGTGGACAAATATCCGATCCGCCAGGTATCTTACAAAACTCGAAACACGTCATCCGATTAAGAAATTTATTTCCAAAATAGAAATTAACGGAAAGAACATTTCTTGAAGTTTTACTAAAACGACAGGATAGAAAGATTGGAGTGAAATGTACGCCACAATGCCACATAGAATGGCCAACAAACACACTCCTTGAGCTTCGTTCTTCGTAAATGCAGAAGTTTGGCAAATTGCACGACATATAGAGCAACAACGATCTGCAGCCCAAGTAAATTCGGAGAAGTAAAAGTGATCCGTAATGTATTAAAGGGGAATTATTGTTGAGATAATGGCACAATTAACCCAAAAATGTTGTTTTTTATTCTTAACACAGAATGAGCCTCCGCACGAACATGATAAATACTGCGGAGTTTTCCTGCGTATTTCGAACACGTTTGGTTGCGAGCAAATATACCCTTGGCTGAAAGTTCCGTCTTCCTGTCTTCTTCATTTGCGGTGGTTCATGCGTCGTCGTATAGACCGTGATACTGTGACTCGTTAGTGCAACCGTCGTAGCTGAGCCAGGGTATAGGTAACGCCGGGCGTTAGTACTTTTTCATCAATTGTCAACCCACGTGGTTCATAACAGATTTGGCGACGGAGATTTTTGGATTCATTGCCTCATCATGTCCTCCGATCCAGAATTGAAGCAA